>PVLA01004663.1:0-169284 GCA_004027455.1 Hydrochoerus hydrochaeris | reverse complement strand
CTTTGTCATACTAGCCAGTGACTCTTGGGATGTTTCTTTAGCAAGCTTTAGGAACTTTTCAAGAGCTTCTGCCTCCTAGGTTGAAATCGGGGAAGTCTCTGTAGGGGTTAGAGATTTATTTCCTTTTGAACTGATTCTTGATAAATGAATTTTTGCCAACATCTTGACTTCCTTTAGGAAGCACTTGTATTACCATACTTCTCTTAAGTATGGAGTATGTTGCTGAATTTTAAATACTAGTTTGGTAACAGCACTGTTTTCATGACTGCAAGTGCATTGGTTTCTGGTTTCTGAGAAGTCATATATATGCTTTGTTTTTAGAAAAGCTTGTTGCATGACCCCATGGACTAATCTTTATGGACTAAAATGATTAGCAGAGGCTTTTTTAAAAAAACCACTAATGTGCTGTTCATCTTTTCCAGTGTATGGTCTGATTTAAGAGATTGTAATGGCAATCTCTTACTATATGCATATTGTGTTTTGGAAGGGGAAGCCTCTTTTGTATTTTTCAGTTTTTTAGCAGGTGACTTCTACTAACCATACATTCCTTGAATTATTATTTCTTCCCTTTTCATTTTTATTCTGCATCACAGGAGACATCTTTCTTTGTCTAAGTATCCTAGGAGGAGTGGTGGTGTGTGCATAGGGTAAACCGTCTGTGCATTATCTTGATCACAGACTTGGCTTCCCATTGTGGGTATGTGTTGTTTCCTCTCCCCCCATGTTGGTGTTGTAATCAGGTAAGAGACAAGAATCACCATTCTCAAAGTGGTCCCTGTAAGTGCCTGTTATTATTGTCTTGCCAAAATTCTAGGACTGTAAGGTCTTTAGACAGTAGAAAGGAATGAGGTGAATTTTGAGGTCTGTGCTCTCGTCTGTTGCTATCCTTCAAAAGGTGGCAAAAATGACATAAATAAGGCTCTTACTTGAGGAATCATTCTGAAATAATAGCCCAAAAACCCTGTCCTGACTCTAGCTATGCCTTGAACTGGTTTCAGGGAAAGTGCTTGTAAATTGCAAAGAGGCAAACAAATGGAGGTGATAGTTGTTATTTATGATGTCCTTCTGCCTAGGTTCTTGTGGAGCCCTGGCTTCCCATTTCAGGAAATGGGTTGATATATAGAAAGCAGTTAAGAGCTGTGGCTGGCACATTTTAAGTGCTACAAAAGTCTTGGCAAATGTTATGCACAAAGTAAGCTGTAACTGGATAGATAGTGATGGGGTGGAGTGTTGCTGCCAGTGTCTAGAAGCTGGTTTTAGGACCTACTAGACCTTGCTTTTTTATAAAGCCCCTATGTGTGTAGGCCATTTTGTATGCATTTCATTTTCATTTTCTCCATGCCAGGCTCAGGGCCTGGATGCTGTAGGTTTATTGAATGCCTGAAGTTACTTAAATGTTGGTAGGGGTCTGGAAAGGGCAGTTGTAACGCTTTGTTTTTTCTTCTAGCCCTGGGCATTCCCTGCTCGAGAGTTTCTTCGCAAGAAGCTGATTGGGAAAGAAGTTTGTTTCACGATAGAAAACAAAACTCCCCAGGGGCGGGAGTATGGTATGATCTACCTTGGAAAAGGTGAGTACTGAGGAGGAGCAGACTCATCTCTTTTGGAGTCTATAAAGTTCCTCTGAGGGTTGGTTTTCATGTGGTGAGAGGACAGTGTGGGTTCGGGTAGATGTAGCTCTAGGAAGGTTCGCTGTGGTGGCACTAGAAATGCTTCAGGGACTGGCTGTGGCGCACAGGTGCTCCTTGTTTACCCTGTGCCGCTGTTTCAGCTTCATGCAGGTGTATGTGGTACACCATGGTATTCTTATTCTTTTGTTTACCAGCTCATGAACTCAGTGTCTCTGTGCTTCTAGGTAGGAGTGCTAATTGAATTCCTGTAGGTTCACTATGTTGTGTCCTCTAGTTCCTCTATCTTGTGGCTTTTCTTTCCTTCCAGGAGACTCTTGAGGAGTGGAAGATCTGTTGAGTGTTTTTGCAGGCTGCGTATTTTGTAACAGAACATGTGGGTTACAGTTCCGGCTTTCTCATTGTGTACCCTTTCTTCACCTGTGAGAGCCTACTTTCTTTGTTTTAAAGATGGTGTATGTAAGTCTCCTAGATCTTACTCTGTGTATGTATGTGCGTGCTCATGCATTCACATGCCTATTGTTTAGTTGGACCAGGTAGCTTAGGGGGCATTAAATGTTGTAGTTTTCTTTAGATTAAGTACAGAGGAAGATAATACTGGGAAATGAGTTTGAATAGATAATAGGACATTAAAAGAATTGTTAAAATGGTCTTTAGAGAGCAGTCAGGTGAGCATGAACTTTTTTTTTTTTTTGATGGGGGATGTCTCTTTTGATTCTTTAATAAAAAACAGAAAACAAAAAGGAACCCTACTTACTCAGGTGGGTGTGGTAGTACAACCCTGTAATCCCAATAAAACAAAACAGCTTCTTAGTATCTCCTGCGATTTAGCTATTTCAAGTAATCTACTTGTCTTGGGTAGTTGGTGCTAGAGGTAGATGAACAGGGTTGAATGCCAAGGTATGACACCCTGTGCAGACTGAATTTAACTGTAGAAATATTTAAAAAAGTGAGTTGGGAATGACCTTGGAGCACCTTGTCCAATGTCTTGTTCACTGTTTTTATGATGGGGGGGAATGGTAGAGTTAGTGGTTAGCCTAGCACTTACTAAAGAGAGATGATCAGTCTTCTGACTTTCGAAGTGAGTGAAGACTGTCATCTCTCCGCTCTGAATACTATCCCTGAATTATGACTTGACTAGATTCATAATTTGATACGTAATAAGCAAGAATGAGATCTTTGGCTCACATGGTTGTTTCATTTTCCTGCCTCACATTTTGTTGTGTCCTTGAAGGTTCAGCTTAGAGGCATATATTGCCTTTTGAAGTAGTGTTTGTTGAGCTCATTTTTTAGAAGTGGCAGCACTATTCTCTGAAGAGCTGAGGGTAGAGGGGCCTTTGCTGGAACTCTGTTGCTAGTGGAGACAGGTGGGAATATTTGGTTTAATTTTGCTTTTTTCTTCCTCAGATACTAATGGGGAAATATCTGAGAACTACTGGGTGCCTTATCAGTTGGCTGGCTGTTTATCTTGCCTGTACTTGGACTTCTTTCTGCCCTAGACCTCTTGACACCTCAGTACTTAACTTCTAACCCTTTGAATCCTTCACATTGAATTTTCTTCTACTCTTTGGGATTGTCGTTGCTTGAAGCAACCAGTGTAATCTTCACTAGCATTAGTAAAGTCTGAATCTGATCTTAGTGGATGGACAGGTTTGGCTGATCCATTTTCAGCTCAGAATCAAACTGTTCTTAGTATAAATTCACCCCAGTTTTTCTTGATAGAGAAAGTTGTACAGTGTGAGCATTTTAATAGCGAGACATTAGTTTGGATTTGGGAGTGTATGTGTGTGAACTTGTTACTTCTTGTGGAAGTTGATGTGTAGAGCACTGAATATAAATCTTACAGAATTTTCTTCTGTGCTGACATTACCTATCAGCTAGACTGCTGTGTTTCCATTTATCTAGGAGCTTGTTCTTTGCCATATTAAAGATTTTTAATGCAGTGATTCCCTCATAGATGTCTTCCTTTATCGTTTCAGCTGACAAGCAAAGATTTAAGAGAATATACTGAACCTGAAAGCTTTTTCAATAGTATGGAAATGCAATTAATGTTTCAAGTGCTGGGGTAGAACCTAATCAGATTGAGTTTTATGTTTAACTTCATTTTTCTTGCCTGTGTGAGAGATTAGAAATCTAGACAATGTCCTCTCACTGTATGTGTGAGAGCAAGAGATGGTTTATTCTCAAATAGGGTCGTTTGTCTAGTGTGTTCCTAGAGCACAGACTGGGACATCATGGAGATTACTTTCTGGCATAAAGCATGATAGACAGCCCTTAATGAATGTCTCTGATCGAACAAGGCGAGGGAACTAACTTTCCCTAATTCCTGCCGTCCACTTGGCACTGTGCATGCTGATTTACACACATTATTTAATTCTCACAAGAACTCATCAAGGCAAGTGATCTCCTCACTTTAGAGGTGAGTAAGTTAGGATGGCAAGAGATCTTGTCTAAGCCATTAAGCAGCTGGATTTGTGTTTTGCTCCAGGCTTCTCCTTTAGTCACTGCTTTGCACTTTCTTGAGCTGCCTGCCGCTTGTGTCTTGCTTTTTTGTCAGTCTCCTGTGGTACCTGAGATTACCTTTGGCCTGGAAGATACACTGGAAAATTAGAAACAAGTGCTGAGAAGATTGATAGGGCTTTGAGTCCAGGAGATTAGACATTTTGGGAGCCTAGTACTGCCTCACTGTCTGTCCATCTTTGTGGCAGCACCATTCTCTGAAGAGCTGAGGGTAGAGGGGCCTTTGCTGGAGCTCTGTTGCTAGTGGAGGCAGGTGGGAATCTTTGGTTTAATTTCGCTTTTTTCTTCCTCAGATACTAATGGGGAAAATATTGCAGAGTCATTGGTTGCAGAAGGCTTGGCCACCCGGCGAGAAGGAATAAGAGCTAATAAGTAAGTATGCAGGGTCCCTGCTTTTTGAGACATCAAGAAAGATTGACTAGTCAGCTGCAACTTGGCTGTGCTATATTTTTATTCCTGCTTCCTCATATAAAGTGGATAATCTAATGCACTTTTGTGGCTTCTGGGATACTTTTGCCAATGGATTATTTTGAACCATGCCGTCAGTCAACATTCATTGATGTTTTTTTAAAAAAAAAAAAAATTTCACTGTTATACTTTGGACATAAATAATGATCACATTCATCATAGGAAATTTGTACCTGTACATATTATATCTTCTTTTTTTTTTTCCCCATTGCCCTCTCTTCAATCCCTTCTTCCCCTTCCCTTTACAAAATGTTGTTTCTATTGTTTTCCTGCCATTCTTCTAAATTTTTTTATCCCTATTCCCTTTCCTTTCCTCACCCCCTTCCCCTCCCTTGTTCCCTTCCCATTTGAACATTTTCTTCCTGCTTTCCCAAATGTATTATCATCCATTTTTGTCCTTATTTACCTTTTAGGTTTCACACACAAAGAAAACAATATATTTAAACATGTATGTCAGATTTATTTCACTTAAAAGTATGATCTCAAAATGCATCCATTTACCTAAAAATATCTTGAGTTTATCCTTCTTTATGGCAGAGTAGTACTCTGTTGTACCTAACAACCATGTTTTCTTTATTCATTTATCTGTTGATGGGAATCTGGGCTATTTCCAAGGTTTAGCTATTACAAATTGTGCTACTGTAAATATGGGTGTACATATATTGCTGTGGTATAGTTCTTTAACTCTTCTGGGAAGATACCAAATAGGGGAATAGCTGTATTGAGTGGAACCTGTAGTTTTAATTTTTTAAGGAATCTCAATACTGATTTCGATGTTGGTTGTACTAACTTACACTCCCATCAATAGCAGAGAGGGGTTCCTTTTTCCCATAGCCATATCAGGATTTGTTATTTATTGATTGATTTCTTTCTTTTTTCTTTGTTTCCTTCCTTCCTTTCTTTTGGTGTGTGTCTTTTTGAGACAGGGTTTCGCTGTGTAATTCAGACTGGCCTTGAGCTTACTTTGTAGCATAGGCTAGTCCCAAACTTGCAGTGATCCTCCTGCTTTAGCCTCCTAAGTGCTGAGATTACCACCCATGTGCCTCCATACCTGGCTTGATTTATTTTTTATTTATTATTTTTATTTTTTGGTACCAGAAATTGAACTCATGACCTTGTCACTTGTCAGGCAAGTGCTGTGCTGCTGAGCTATATCTCTGGCTGATTTCTTGATGATAGTTATTCTTTCTGGAATGAGATAGAATCTTAGTGTTATTTTAACTTGCATTTCTCAAATGACTAATGATGCTGAACATTTTTTCATGTGTTTATTTGCTATTTGTAATTCTTCATTTGAGAAGTTTCTATTCATTTCAGATACCCATTTTTGGATGGGTCTTTAAATTTGTCTGGGGGTGTGTCTGACTTTTTTGAGTTCTTTATGTATTTTAGATGTTAGTCTTTGTCTGAGGAATAGCTGGTAAAAAACTTTCCTCACCCTGTGAATTGTTTCTTTACCCCATTGGTAGGTTCTTTTGCTGTGCAACATTGAAGGTTTTGGTATGTGTACTTCCTTTAAAAATAGACCTGGAGAAAAGTCAGTTGTATTCTTCATATTCATGAGTCTTAGATTATAGATTTTCATTTCTGGAGTATTTATCCATTTGTCCAAACTCAAATATTTATTGAACACTTACTATGTAGCAAACTATATTCTAGGCATTGAGAATATAGCAGTGAATAGATTTAGGCTCCGATAACATTCTAATGGAAGATAGACAGTAAACAGATATATGATGTCATGTTGGTACAAGGAATTAGCAGTGAAAAATAAAGCATGACAAATAACAGGATTCAAAGCAAAATGTGCTTAGAATCTGGAGAAATTGACAAGGTTAAAATTCTTTTGGTCAGGAAAATTTTCTCTCTAACCTTTTAAGTCTGTCCTGTGAATGTATAGATACTTAACTAGGTAAAATGTATTTGTTTTGATGCTGGTAATATGCATTTATTAGAAGGAAGTATTAGGTGTACAAGATTCATATTGCATGCATCATGCTCAAGTTCACTGGTGTTATCTCTCAACAGGGTGGATTGCAGCTGGCTTTAATTAACACTTTAGTCTCTGAAAAGTGATATGGTACATCAGTAATTTAGAGGCTATAAACATGCTTTTTAAATCATTAAGTCTTTGTTCTGTTATATGACTATTAGTTGACAGAAAGGTTTTGGATAAATATTTACATGAGGTGTGCCAGTAAATGAGAGTGAACAAAGGCAAAATGCACTTTTTGCATTCTTTCTGCCTTCTTAGACTTTGGGACCGGGACATTTCACTATATATTTCTGTGGTCCTTTCTGATTGCACAGAGACATTTGCTGGACTGTGTAATTGGTGTTGTGTACATGTGGAAATTTGGTGAATTAAAATGTTTGTTTTAGGTGGTGCTTTTGGAAGCATGCCACAGTTTAAACTTAAGGACAATTACTGCCATGATTACTGTTGCGGCGTTTTGGGGGAATGCAGTTTGCAAAACAGAATGAATCAAGAAAAAATCCCACAGCAAAAAATCTCCGCAGGAACACCAGTCTCTCTAGACATGAAATCTCTTCTTCTCATTTGTGTGTTTGCTTTTTATCATTTTTGCTATGTTTTTTCATCTAACTTTGGCTGTGAATTTGGACCTGTGAGGTTGTGGTTACCTTTTGGGTAATGGGAAGGAAGATAGGTACTGAAGACTTTTGGCATGAGCAATGGCTGGTCATTACTGGTTAGAAATCCGCACTGATGCATGTGGGAGGTGATCCAGTTTATGTGTACAGCCATTGATTGTGTCAGGTGTTTGTAACTGTGCAAAGGTCTTGTGGTTCATTGCTTCTTAAATTTAACACACATATATGAGGAAGAAGAGGCATCGCTAGCTTTTTTTTTTTTTGTTGGTACTAGGAATCGCACTTGCCAGGCAGGTGGTGCTGTGCTACTGAGGGCTCTCCCCCATTTTAAACTTGTTTTGTTCTACTGACTTTTGCTACTCTGTTACATAGTTTGGTCTCCTGTCTGAGTGAAGGAGGAGGCTCCATTTTTAAACCGTCACTGCCTCGTTTGCCTTACTGAATGTTTAAGTACTTTGGGGTCAGAATTATCTGAACAGCCTTTGAGGGGGACTGAGAGAGGGAAAGGGTGGTTCTCAGTCACCTTTGCTGCACTGTGTCGTGCTGTGCTGTTCTGGACTAGTTCCTGAATCGGAGTGGTTAAAGGAGGCCATACCCCCTGGAGCGGCTCACCATTGAGCTGCTAGTTCTCTACTTTCGGGTAGTGGCAGCACCAAGAGTGTGTTCTTTAGATCGTCTCATTAAATGCTCTCAGAATCTAATCTGTCCTTTTGAAGGAACAAGTTTGGAATCTGGAAATTGCATTTATGGTGATTTTCTGGTTATAGGCTTATATCTTATGCTGTAGGTCTGAAATATGCTTTGGGAACTAATCCAGGGGTGAAGATGTGGAAGAAGCTGAGTGGCATATTTCTGTTTTATGAACTCAGCAACTACATGTTTTTTATGTCTCAGCCCTGAACAGAACCGGCTTGCAGAATGTGAAGAACAAGCAAAGGCATCAAAGAAAGGGATGTGGAGTGAGGGGAACGGGTCACATACCATCCGGGACCTCAAGTATATGATCGAGAACCCGCGGCACTTTGTGGACTCCCACCACCAGAAGCCTGTCAATGGTGAGTCTGTGGGAAAAGACAGATAGGACTCAGGGTGACTTCTTTCTCTTTGCTTCTTATGGGTCATAAGATCTAGTGAGGCTTTCTTTTGCTTATGTAATATCCAGAGGAAATCCAGAAGGCAAAACAACACCATGGCATTTTGAAAGGGAGTGAATTCCATTCATGCAGATTACATCATGCACATTTTACACAACCTAGTCCTGCACTGTTGCTGGGTTGTCAGTTGCTGGTATATTTTGCACATTGTGGATCTTCTTTCTTAAAAACTCCCCCTGAAATTTGGAAGTAGAAACAAGTATTCTGCATACATGTTTAAAAAAAAAATATATATATATATATATATATAAAATTTATATTTATATACTGTGTGGTTTTCAATCCTACTTTGAGACCTTTCTTATTAACTATAGACTCAGTAAAATGAGCATATGATCAGTACTGTTACTGTGTTTTCTTGGCACCTGGTACTCGGGTGAGCATCCTAGGTTTTGGATAACAAAGCTTTTGTATAAGCTGTAGGTCCCAGTAGATTTAGAAAGTAAAGAAGCAGGTCTGATTTGTATTCTCCAAAACTCATTTTTGTGAACCTTCATAGTCTGCTGGTGCTTCCTGATTTCCCAGAGAGAGGCTTTCTTAAAGTTTGGAAGAGAAGAACTGGGTGAGAAGCAGTCTATCTGGCCTTTGTTTATCCTGGGCATGTCGTTTCTGACTTACTTGTTCTCTCATGCAGCTATCATCGAGCACGTGCGGGACGGCAGTGTGGTCAGGGCTCTGCTTCTCCCAGATTACTACCTGGTTACGGTCATGCTGTCAGGAATCAAGGTCAGACTATACACTGGACCTTGCAGTGGGGATGGAGTTTGTGGAAATGTTCAGTGTTGGGCAGATTCCTCTGCTTGGGGTTTTCATATCTACTGTTTTTTCCTAGTATGGCACATTGAATAGAGTCCCTTACGCTTATTTTGGTTTAAACTTTGCAGTGGGATGATACTAATTAGATCCAATAGCCTTTTTTATTTTTAATTTTTAAAATTGAAAGTACTTTTAATCTGTTCAGAGATTGTCAAAGATATAAACCTAGAAAAGGAGTAATAAATGGCCCTGAAGTTTGCTGAATATAGTTTGTGTTGATATAAAATACCCATTTGTGTGTCAAACTCACAACCTTGCATTTGCCAGACAGATGCTTACTCTGATGAACTAAATCTCCAGGCCCCATTTGTATGTTCTAAAATTAGGAATTAATACATTCCCACCAGCTTGAACTGCTGGTAGCACATGCATGACTGTCCCATTGGGTAGATTGTACCACTGGTGGTACATGCCTGACTGTCCATTCAAGCAGCTTATATCATCTGCTGGGATTGTCCCAGGCCACCCAATGGGACAGTCAGGCATATACTACTGGTGGTACAAGTGGGAACATTTGTACATTTAAATCAGAGCTGCCTGGCAATGAGACATAAGATTATACCCTATTATGAATGTATTAAAAACTAGGCACTGTCCTAGTGCCTTTTCTTGGTGAGGGGCTATTTTTAGCCATAATTAAATATTTTCCCCCATAGTAATGGGAGGTTTATTTGCCTTTACCAAGAAGTCTGACAGTATGATGTTACCAATCCTTTATACTGATGTGTTTTAAAATAGTTGAAATGCTGATTTGGGACTTCTCTGACCTTAGTGTTTTTTTTTTTTTTTAAAGAGATAGGCTGTCACTGTGTTTCCCAGGTTGGGCTTAAACTCATACTCCACCCGCTCTGCCTCCTGAGTCTCCTGGGATCACCGGTGTTTGTCATCATGCCAGACCTCTCTGAACTTAGCTTATGGCTTTGTGTCTTTTGGAAGGCTGTATAGGCTAGAGTGCTTGGCTGTCACAGTTAGAGACTTTGATCCTCACCTGCCTTGCTTTCTTTTAGTGCCCAACTTTTCGTCGGGAGGCAGATGGCAGTGAAACACCAGAACCTTTTGCTGCAGAAGCCAAATTTTTCACTGAGTCTCGACTGCTTCAGAGAGACGTTCAGATCATCCTGGAGAGCTGCCACAACCAGAACATTCTGGGTACCATCCTTCATCCAGTGAGTGTGCCACACAGCCTGTCTTGATGGGTTAGGGTTGCATTAAGGCTTTGAAGAGCTATACTTTGTTTCTTTTCTCTTCTATGTTTAACATCCCTTTAAATATCTTGGCAGGATTACCATCTAATGATTCTGAGATATTTTCTAGGGGAGTATCATTTGTTTTAAGGAATTGGACAAATCTCTGCAATTTCTCACCTTTAGAAAGTTAATTTCAAATGATACTGGGTTCACAAGGCAAAGAGGAATGACATCATTTACTTTCCCAACTGTTTGGTCCTAGTTTCCAGTAAGGTTGGCTTGGAGAGTAGGATCAGTAAGGTTCAGTTGTAGATCTAAAAGTCCAGTTGTCTTTTAGAATTTTGATAGACCATCTTGAAAACCAATGCATAGAAAAATTATTTTCTATATTCCAGGTCTTAGCCAGTTACCTCCTGTCTCTGATGTGCGCAGAAATGAGGTTCATCATATTAATTCTGCTTATTAGGAATTTTACTTAATGTACACTGTGATAGATGGGTTATTCTTGGAAATCTTATTTTGTGATAACTAAGTGAATTTTCATTGTAGCCTATGTGTAATACACTGTTAAATTATTGTTACTTTTTTGATGAGACAATTTTTTCATGATGGCAGCTTAGAAGGCCGTGAAGTTTGGTTTGGAGTGTGCCAAGGTCATGTCTGTTTCTTCTGGAGCATGGATAGTCTGGCTATGCCCTGCCAGATGGCTCTGTGTCACAGTGGAATAAGAATTGTAATTCACTGGGCAAATGAAGTGTATGCTATTTCCCACTTCATCTGTTCTTTAGCTTTCTGCTTATAGAAAGGGAAGGAAGTGATGATCTTAGAGAAAGGAAAACGAAGGTATAATCTGTACTAAAGATTAACATCCTCCCCTGCCTCTAAGAACTGTTGAAACGTCAATTCCATTGAATGCCATTAACATTTATTCTGCTCCTGATAAGTGAAGGGTTCTGTGCTGAAGCTGACTGAGGATGCTGAGAGAAGTCTCAGAATGATGTCTCCTGTCTTAGGGGTAGTTTCTTAATGAGACAGATGCTTTAAAAACAGCAAATTATCCAGTAGATTGTGGCTGTATTCATTGTGTCCAAATCTAGAGAAATGAATTTTCTTGCTACAGAATCTAATCTGTGTCTGCTTCTCATGCATCTTGTTTCTCAGAATGGCAACATCACTGAGCTCCTCCTGAAGGAAGGTTTTGCACGCTGTGTGGACTGGTCGATTGCAGTTTATACTCGGGGTGCAGAAAAGCTGAGGGCAGCTGAGAGGTAAGGTCTGTCAGGGACCTTACTGCCAGAGATCTTAACAATTTAGCCATGTATTCTCTCACCTGTTTGTCTATGCCTGTTTCATGTCAGTAAAGGAATTGAGAAACCAGGACCCAGTAAAGGAATTGAGAAATCAGAATCCAATAAAGGAGTGACTTAAATATTAGTCATTAGGTTCAGTTTAATTCAGTGCTGAGTAGGAAGGGCTTTGATTTTTCACTCAGACATTATTCTTTTTTTATTTTTTTATTTTTTTGTGTATGGTACCGGGGATTGAACTCACGACCTCGTGCTTGCCAGGCAGGTACTTCTGCCACTGAGCTAAATCCCTAGCCCCCAGACCTTATTCTTAGATTTGCTTTTTTATTGTTTCCTGATCAACATTTTTTCCAAGCTTCTTTCTTATGTTCTGAATTTTGGGCTTTTGAAATTGTTTCATTTCAGAATGATGAAATCACTTGTCAGCTACTGTCAAACAGCCTGGAATCGAGCTATGATAGAAAAGGGTACAGTAGAGCCAGTGGGTCCATGTTTAGCTGGACACAGTGGCAAATGCCTATATACCAGCACTTCTAGAGGCCAAGGCAGGAACATTACAAATTTAAGTCCCACCTGTGCCATTTTGCAAGACGCTGTCTCACGAAAAAAAAAAAAAAGGCAAATCAAAATTGGTGATATGGCTCAGTGCAAAGATCCTGGGTTCAATATCCAGTACTGACCAAAAAAAAAAGATATGTTGTAATATAACAAGCAAATAAAGTGTCTTGAGTGCTAATACAACTCTGGAATGTATTGACATGTTTTTCGTTTGGTGCCTTGTGATTAAAGTATGTGTAAAAATAATTTATTTCTGGAAAACTGAGAATGGAAATTGCAAAGATTGGTAACTATTCCAAGTGTCAAGTATTTGTAAATGTTTGAGTGAATTTCTAAGTTGGAGGTCTGTAGAAGTAGTAAAGCAGATACCAAGAGTAGATTAATGGTAATAATACTCAGGAAAGCTTCAATCTTCACTTTGAGTCTACTTTTAAGGAGAGGCCAGCAAACAGTCTATGACAAAGTGCCATCTCAATTATAATGATCTTGATAACTTTATAATTTTTGTAAGGCAAATTGAATAACTATAGTATTCTGTTTCTTAGGTCTTTTATACCTTTTTGTAGTTGTCTCAAATATATTTGCAAATGTAGATTTTAATGTAGGGCATTTGATGTGGCATGCCTAACAAATGGATGTGGTTGTTTAAAAAAAATAATTATGTTTGTGTTGTTTTATAATAACAATAGAAAGACAATAACATTTCTAAATACAGCATTTCAAATACTTCTAAATAGTCTGTAATGTTCAATTTCTTTTTTTTGGGTGGGGGGAGGTGTTCAGAAAACTACAAGTCCATTATTCTAAATTATTTTTTTGGTTGGTAGTTTTTTTTTTTTTTTGGCATTAAGTTCCTCTCTGAAGAAAGTACAATTAAAGTAGTATCTGTGTGTTTCATAACATCTGTAGAAGATTTTATGGACTTTTTGGGAGAGTGCTCATCATTATAAAACCACCTTAGAGCAGAGAATGCAAGTCATATCTTAATATATAATTACTTGCCTGCTGTTTTGCATGCTTTATTTGAGCTATATGCATTGTTGGTGAAATTGCATCCTCTCTATGCAAGTACTTTAAGTATTTTATAACTACTACATCCTGTTTTATCTTTTCTCATTTTAGTGCTTCTTAAAAGGTTACAATCCTGATTTCAGAAATAATAGGTTCCTTTCCCACTGCACATGTATATACTCATTTATAAGTAGTTTAAGACAGCTGTTTATTGATTTTGTTGCACATATTCAATATTCAATTTCCCACTCTTATTCTGACTCAGGAAATATCTACAGAGTTAGCGTGTCAAAATGGATTTCTTTTTTTTTAAGTTTAGTTTTTTTTTTTTTTTTTGGTACCAGGGCTGGAACTCACAACCTTGTGCTTGCCAGGCAGGCACTGAAGCCGCTGAGCTAAATCCCTGGCTCTTTTTTTTAGTTTTTTAAATTTTTTTTTCCAAAATGGATTTCTGACAATATGTTTTTTAAAAAACACTTGCTAATATAGGGACTTTGTCTATTTTTCAGTTATTCTTTAGATGCAGTGTAGTAGTTTTGTTGTAGTTTTGTTCTTCCACACAGAATTTGGTAGCTGGTAATCTTATGATTCAAATGGCAAATGAGCAGGCTTGTGATTCTTAACATGTTTGTTTGTGTATCTTTTTCCCATTAAAGAGAGCATTTGCTCAGGTTTGTCACCTTACATGTTATAGTCACTCAGAAGATGCTGCATAAGTCAAGGAATTGATTTTTCTGGGTGGACTGGTACTGTTTAGATGCAACAGTTGCACACTCAGATTTGTGTGCCAGCTGTGATTTTACAATCCATGTGTATTTTAAATTTTTCTATTTGCAGTATACTTTTTGAGTATTTTCATATGTTCTTTTTGTCTGTCTGACTGGTAGTCTTTCTCCTGGATGTGTCTGTATGATAGGGTAGGGTTCCCATGGTGATGGTGGTAAGTAGATTCAAATGGAATGGACTTGGTTGGTCTGAATGATCTTGCATCCTTGTTTTGTTGCCAGGTTTGCCAAGGAGCGCAGGCTGAGAATATGGAGAGACTATGTAGCTCCCACTGCTAATTTGGACCAAAAGGACAAGCAGTTTGTTGCCAAGGTGAGTCATTCTCAGCGTGTTGTTATGCAGAGTGGACATTGCCAGGCAAGTGATAATACAAGGGTTTGAACAGTTAGAAATGCTGTTGCTCTTAAACATTTCAAGGCAAGACTGCATGTGTGTGTGTGTATCTACTAAAGAGGCTTAGAATGTTTATATTTCTAACTATAAATTGCCATAACTTCATTGTAAGTTCATTAATGTTATAGACATTACCAGCTTGAAATAGCTCTCATATATCAGGGATTCTTTCTTTTTATCTGATTAGCAAATGGTATTCTCTGAGATTTCTTATCTCTAGGGATGTATGCTCCCAAATTTCTCTTCATTCTGATTTTTCTTTGTTACTCGGAATCAAACTCAGGGCCCTGTGCTTGCCAGGCAGGTGCTGTGCCACTGAGCTACATCCCCAGGCCTCTTCATTCTGTTTTTAAAATTTTTCTTTTTCCTCAAGAGGTTTCTTCACTGATAAGTCTTGGAATGGAATTAGAGCTATTAAATAGGACAAGTGATTGTATGAATAGTGTTCTTAAATTTTTTGTGTGTGTGTGGTTGCAGGTTCTGGTAACTAGAATGGTAGACTTGTTCTTTATTCCTTCCCCAAATGCTATAATGTTCTCCAGCCTATTTGTACTTTTGCCAAGAGAGGCTGGTGTTGGGTGCAGTGGTATACACCTGTAATCCCTTCTACTTGGGAGGCTGGGGCAGTATGGTGTTAAATTCAAGTCTAGCCCAGGCAAGTTAGTGAGACCCTGTCTTTTTTTTTTTTTTTTTTTGGGTACTGGATATTGAACTCAAGACTTCGTGTTTGCCTAGCAGGCACTTAGGCCACTGAGCTAGACACCCGGCCCTAGACCCTATGTTAAAATAAGAAAAAGGCTCGAGTAGTGTAGCTTAATGGTAAAATTTCCCTGGGTTTGATCTTTAGTACTATAAAAACAAAACAACAGAAGAAAGAAAGAAAAGAAACAAAAGAGAGGTTGGGAATTTTGCCTTTATAGGTTAAGTACCTTTATCCTTGGACATAGTGGCTAAGATTTAGCCATGAGATTATAGTATGGACAACCACTAGGTGGCACTGTCAGCCTGAAACATCTTGAAATTTTCTTACAGATAAAATTTTAGCAGTGTTGAAGGAATTAGCTGAATTCCTTTCCTTTCCTTTCCTTTCCTTTCCTTTCCTTTCCTTTCCTTTCCTTTCCTTTCCTTTCCTTTCCTTTCCTTTCCTTTCCTTTCCTTTCTTCTTTAATTCTTTTTAAATGACATCTAAGATAATAGGTCAGAGTGCTCAAGTAGTCCCTATGTTTTAGTGGGCAAGGTCCAGGTAGCTGTTAGGTTAGCTGTAATCACTGTTGTAGTCTGCTACAACAGGTGGGTTACTCCCTTGTGCATTTGAGATCTTGACAAGTCCAGCATAAGTGTGTGCTTTCTCTCTGTGAGGAATGACCTAGCATGCAAACTTGGACGCTGCTCTGTGTACCTGAAACTTATTTATCTGCATATACTTCCTGTAAGAGTATGGCTGCACAGATGATGACCATTCACTCAACAAGAAAGGCAGGCTTTCAATTTTACCATCATCTCCTCAAGGGCATGTGGTGCTCAATGAATCTTGGGAAAGCCCTGCTACCTTGCCTATCTCTTAGGGCCCCTTTGAAAACTGAGTTGGATGGAAAATGAGATATTATAATAACTATTGTTCATCTTCTGTTATTTGGTTCAGAATGCCTTGTAATAGTTTCATTCTCTTGAATGCTTTTCTTCTATTTTGTTATGTTTGATATTATTGTGTGTGAAGCTATGCTCAGCTATTTCACAGAAAGAGATAGTATGGTAGCTACTGTTGATATCCAGTTGTCTTGATGTGAAGTGCTGTGTTGCTTGCATTGTTCTGATCTGCTTTATTCTGTCTTCTTTTGTTTTATTCTCTGTAAAATAAAATTAAAAAAAAAAAGAAAAATGAGTTGGTAGAGAAACCTAGAAGATAAATTTTGAGCTTTTGCAGATTGGGGAACTCAGGCATTGCAGAAGAAAGAAATTCAGAGCATTAGATAATTGAGCTGATAGTTTTGCATTCGTCTTAAATACTCAAAAAGTTGAGCACTAAAAAAAGGGAAAATGTAGGAATATTTCTTTCATATTTTTGGAAATTCAAGACCTCAAGGTCTGTTTGTTTGCTTTTGAAAAAACCAAGATACATCTTTTATCATCACAATAAAGTGTTATTTACTACAGTGTTAGAATAGAAGAGATTGTTTCTAGAAATGAGCTGACTGAGGATTATGAGGAATCGCCAATATTACAGTGTTAGAATAGCAGAGATTGCCTCAAGAAATGATCTGATTGAGGATTATGAGGAAAAACCGATCTCCTGTAGAACTTTCAACATAAATTTAGGTCATTTGAATACAGGCTTGTTAAGAGAGCAGCAAGAAAAAATGATTTTATAGCTAAAGGATTTTAAACTTCCTGAGTTTTGAAAATCCTTCAGAATTAATTTTGTTTTTATAACAACAAAACACACACACACACACACAGAAGAAAAGCTAGAACACTCAAACTGCCTGAAACACTATGATGTAGCTTTTTCTCTAAACAAAGTTGGTCATAATCTTAACTGTCTGAGTTGGCAAACTATGGCTCCTGGGTAAAATCTGACTCCACACTTCTCTCTCCCTCCCTCCCTCTCCCTCCCTCTCCCTCTCTCTCCTTTCTCCTCTCTCCTCTCTCTCTCTTCTTTTTTTCTAACTGTCTGTCTGTCTGTCTGTCTGTCTATCTTTGTTTTTTTGAGACAGGATGTTGGTATATAGTTCAGGCTGGCTTTGAATTCACCATGCAGCCCAGGCTGGCCTCGAACTCTTGGCAATCTTTGTGCCTCAGCCTCCTGTATGCTGGGATTATAGACATGTACCAGCATGCCCAGTTTAATTTTGTTTTTGTATGGCCTATGGATTTTACATTAGGGGAAAAACAGAACATTTTTTTGGCATGTGAAAATTATGTGAAATTAAATACTAGTGCCATGAGGATATAAGAGTATAGCTAAGTATATTTCTTTTCTTTTCTTTTCTTTTCTTTTCTTTTCTTTTCTTTTCTTTTTAAATCAGTACTGGGGATTGAACTCATGACCCCCTGCTTGCAAGGCAGGCGCTTATGCCACTGAGCTAAATCCCCAGCCCCAGCTATGTGTATTTCAGTATTACCTATGACTGTTTTTATGACACAGCAGAATTCAGGAATATTAGAGTTGTTGAAAAGTCTTTGAGTTTTGGCTTGCAAAACCTGAAATATCTTTTAGAAAAAGTATGATAATAACTGATCTATACCAGTCTTACTCAGAATACCTTGATAGGACATAGAGGACTTGAGACAGAATGTGAGTCTAGGTACTGCTTCTTTTATCAAGAAAAACTTGCTTAAAAATTTTTAGCAGTGTTCTTAGTGATGTGCTCAGGTGATAATTGTACTAGAGTAAGTTCCTTACCTCATTGTAGACTCTCAGCTACTTTGAGTAGTACTGATCTATACTGTTCCTTCGTGTAAGCTTTAAGCATTTACATCTTTTAAGACAGAAAAAATTTAAAATTTCTATAGGCTTATTAGGAAATGTACTATTTCAGTTCTCTTCTGCCGTGACACAGCCACTTTTAATCTTGGTTGATTTATGTCTCTGAATGAAATGTTTCTATTGTTATTTCTTGACTTTTCAGTTGTAGGCAGAGATCCTTCATAACATAAAAGAAAATGGACTTTGTTTTCTCACTCAAATATGCATACTCATATGGACACGTGTGCTCTTTCCTGTCCTTCCAAGATGATTATATCATAATTTCAGTTCTATTAGTGCTCAGTGTTTATTCTGCAAATGCTAATCACTACAGAGCTATACAGCATAATGAGTTTCAATTCTTGTACAATTTTTTTGTTTCCCTTGCAGTTAATAATTTAACATTTACATATACATTTTTCTCATCTCTCAAAACTCTCTGGGTATCTAAATCTGTCAAGAGATTGACTCGGTCTGCTAACTCCACTTCTGTTAACACTTGGATCCTGTGACCTGCACCAGTTTGTAGTGCTTCCTCATTTTGCCTGTTACAGTACTGTCATTTTTAGACTTTTTCACTATTGTCCAGGGAGGTTTCTTTGCTTTACTCTCAGATTGAAACTATGCTTGTTGGATTCTGTGGCTTTTTCTTCATGATTTACTACTGTATGTCATTTTGATGGCACACTTTTCTCATGGCAAAAGTACTCAAGAGTTAAATTTTCTGAAACCTTTCATATCCATTCCTACTTAAATATGATTGATACTTTAGCTGGGTATGGAATTTTATTTTAGAAGTCAAAATGTTCCTTAATTGCCATTTAGCTGTTCAGATGTCTCCCATGACTCACTTGTTCTTTAGAGGTCTGAACTCATCCTAATTCTTTTCCTTATATGACTTGCTTTTTCTTCTTAGATAGATTTTAGCAGGTTCTTTTTGATCCTTGTATTTTGACATTTCACAATGAAGCAACTTTATCTGCATGTGAGCATATAATGCTTCAATGTTTAGACCTTTAAGGGATGACTTTAGGTTTTTTTCAACTGTTTTGTTGATTTCAATCAAGTTTCTCCATTTTTTTCCCCCTAGAACACCTATTATTTGGATGTTGTGCTGGAGTTCCAATTTTTCCCTCTCATTTTTCATCTCTGTCTTTTCTGTTGTTGTTTTGTTTTAGATTTTCTATTTGTCCTTCAGCTTTTCTATTGCTTATTCCATTTATAATACTGTATCTTAATTTTTAAGAGTTTTATTTGTTCTCTTTTTCTTTTATTGTTACTATCCTAAAACTGGCATCTAAAAATTATTTTGAATTATCCCCTGGCTCTCTGAGGATTTGAGTTTTTAAAAATTTTCTCTGCATGCTTTCTGTGTCTTACCTTGCTTCATTATTTTGGGCTCTTGTTTTTCAGATCAGAGGCTTTTCTTAGATACTAATCCATGGTTAGGTCTTTTATTTAAGAATGAAGTATTAATATACTGGGCTAGAAGCATTGAAGCTACATGTCAATTTAGGGTACGTATTGTGAAATCTAGAAGTTCCCAGAAACTTGAAACCAGTCCTAGTGTTTGGCCCCATTTTTATTCCCACTTGAGAAGCTTAATTTGACAGTTTCTGAGTCTTTTGGCAAGAAATGGTAACTAGTATGTATCTCTAAGTGTATTTATTTTCTAATATGTTGTAGAATGGAGGTTGGCCAACTTTTTCTGAAAGAAACACATCATTAAAATATTCTAGAATTTGTGAGCCATCTGGTTTCTGTAAAGTGGACTAGATGGCCAGCCATTGGGCCATAGTTTGCTAACATTTTGTTGTTGTATGGAAGACTGACTCTGGGCCTTTACACTGAGCTACATCTTCAGACCTTTTATACTTTTTATTTTGAGACAGGATCTCACTAAGTAAATTACTCAGCACTGAAATCTCTTATAAAACACTGGGTATCATCATTGAATTAAAATGAAAAAAATTATCTGCATTATGTTTTATAACCTAGAAGCCAACTGTATTTCTATATTCATTTTAATGTGTTTTAAAGTGTCTGTTAATCCCTCATAAGCTTTTTAAGGAAACCTAAAAATGTCCTTAGGTATCTGGCACCCTCACACAGATATTCTGAAAGTCCTACAAGGAGATTCTGAGGATCACATGATTGTGAAGCCTTAGCATATGGTAATTTTCTCTTCACTCTTTTTTGGGTGTGTCATATTGTACAGAGCACCACTAAAATAACCTTAACTGCCTGATGCAAAGATATAAATGAGTGTTTGCCAAGAGGTGCACTCTGAAAATTTGAAACTCAATAAAAGTGTTTTCTTGATATATATAGCATACTGAAAGACTGGTTTCTATCATCTGCTTAAGTTTTATTTCTTAAGAAATGAAATGCAAGGGAGGGCTCTCCTTGTCTCCCCAGGTTAGCAGAGAAGCATGTTCCCTTCACAGCGATTAGCTGAGCCTGCCTGAGACTTTTGTGCCTGTCATGTCCTGCCAGTTCCCTGCCTGCCTTCCCTGTGGCGTTTTCGCTGATCTGTGCTGTTTGTAGCCATATGGTCCCTTGAGCACGTGGCTTGGCTTCCCTGTCCCTGCTGCTGGTTCTGTGGGCATTGCAGATTTCACAGACCTGAATAGCATCGCTGGGGGAGGGGATGTGGATGTGTGTCCTCAAGAGATGTCTTCTCATTGCCCTGCTGATTAGAGGCATTGGGGCTGATGAGAGGCATGCCTAGTAGCTTAAACAGAGCCCCAAGCTACAAAAAGACTTAGAAGTTTTTCCTGCCCTCAAGGAGCTTTACTTGGGAGCCCTAAAGAGCTAACTGGAATTGGTGGTCCAGCTTTGAAGATCAAGCTATAAGCTCTCCATAAGTGCTGTGGATTTGTATTTGGTTTTGCCTTAATCATTTCTCATCTCTCTCTCTCTCTCTCTCTCTCTCTCTCTCTTTGCTATGCTTCCATTTCTATGAATTATTTAGCATTACAGCTCTAGATGGAGTTCTCTGTCTCTAAGATTTTTACCCTCCCAGTTTTCTGTTATAATAAAACTCTTGACAAAATTTAGCATCTTAGCCATTTGTAAGTGGCTAAGTACAATGGCTAAGGATAGACTTTATTTTTTTATTTTTTGACACTAGGAATTGAATTCGGCCTTATGCTTGCCAGGCAGGTATTCTGCCTCTGAGCACATCCTCAGTCCTTCAGTAATACTAAGTATATATTCACATTGTTGTGCATCTTCCATCTCTGGAATTCTTCATCTTATGCAACTCAAACTGTTACCACTAAACATTAACTGTCTCTTCCCCTGTTCTCCCCTTCCACCAGCTCTAGGCAACCACCATTTGCTTTCTATTTCTATGATTTTGGCTACTCTAACTCATACAAATATAATCATACAGTGTTTGTTTTTTTGTGAGTAGTTTATTTAAGTCACTTAGCATGATGTTCTTATTTCTGATTATGTTGCTTTTTTTTTTTTTTTTTGGTACTGGGGATCAAACTCACAACTTGCGCTTGCCAGGCAGGCACTTAAGCCACTGAACTAAATCCCCAGCCCGATGTTCTTATTTGTATTGTAATGTTTCAGAATCTCCTCCTTTACTGTTCCATTCTATATATATTTTAAGCTTGTCTTGATGGACAGTTTCTTTATTCTGTATTTTATTATCAAGAGCAATGTTGCTGTGAACATGAGTGTACAAATAATCTCTTTGAGAACCTATTTTTAATTCTTTTAAGTATGCACTCTGGAGGGGAATTCCTGGATAACATAACATGTTTTGTTTTTTTGAGGAAGTGCTCTAGTGTACCATTTTATATCCCCACTAATCTTGCACATGGGTTGGAATTTCTTGACATTTTTCTCCAGGATTTTTTTTTTTTGATGGTAGTTATTATTCTGGGTATAAGTGGCATCTCATTGTAGTTTTGATATGTTTTCTTTAATAATTAGTGATGCTGAGAATGTTTTCATGTGTTTTATGGTTTCCTTTGTTGCAAAAGATCTAACATCCTTTGCCCTTTTTAAAGTTGGGTTTTCTGTTGAGTTTTAGGAATTCTTCATATAGTGTGGGTTTTCTGTTGAGTTTTAGGAATTCTTCATATAGTGTAACTATTAACTCTTTTATCAGATAAACAATTTGGAAATACTTTCTTCTACTCTGTTAAGATTTCTTTTGGTACACAATTTTAATTTTTAAATGAAGTCTAATCATGTATTTTTGTTATTGTTGTTGCCTATGTCTTTGGTGTCATCGCTTAAAAAAAATTGACAATCTAAACTTTTGAAGTTCTTTGGCCTGTGATTTTTTTTCTAAACATTTGATAGCGTTAGGTCTTATGTTTAAGTCATGGATGCATTTTGGGTCAGTTTTTGTATATAGCGTTAGGTAGGAGTTCAACTTCATTTTCTACATTTGTATATCTAGTTTTCCTAGCATGATTTGTTGAAAAGACTGTTTTCATCTTGATGGTATTAGTACCTCTGTTGATAATCATTTGAGTATATATACAAAATTTTTATTTATCGACTGACCTCCATTGATCTATTTGTGTATCTGTGTCAGTACCATATGATTTTCACTGCTGTCACTATGTATTAAGTTTTGGAATCAAGCAGTATGTGTCTCCTAATTTTCTTTTCTTCAGGCTATTTTGGCTATTTTGGGTTAAGATTCTATGAATTTTATAATTATAAAATTCCATTTATTTTTAATAATGTCTTTAATTTCTTTTAGCATATTTTGTAGTTTTCATTGTGAATTTTACTCCCTTAGTTAATTCTTAAGTATTCTGTTCTTTTTTATGCTTGAAAAATAATTCTTGATTGATCATTGATGTGTATAGATATGCACCTGATTTGGAGCATTGGCTAACTGCTACTTTATGAATTTGGTTAGTAGTAGTAGTAACAATATTTGTGGAGTCTTCAGGTTTTCATATGAGAGGTGATAATTAAATTTCTTCTTTTCTATTTTAGGTATCTTTTCTTTCTTTTTCTTACATAATTGCTCTGGCTGGGACTTCTAATACTATGAGGAGTGAAGGTGACTTTGTCATAAAATTATTAAGCAAAGATGCCTGTTAACATTTTTTGGCATTATCTAGATTCTATCATCATGTGATAACATGGAGAAAACAATAAAATACCACTTCCCTGGCTTTTGTCATAAAACTTCCAGGTGAAAAGAAAATTCTGGGAATTTTGGGGCTAGAAAAGTGGGCTTTACTGTATCAGAAAGGTCAGTTGCTAATAAGAAAAATAACAATTGAATTAAATGAAATTAGAAATTTTTACCTTTTAAAATTACTATATTATTACAGACTTAATTTTTACAGGCAGTTGGAGAACAAACAAATATTACAAGATTCCCCATCCGTCACCACCCCCCAAGGCTCTTATCATTAATATCTTATGTGCATGTGATACATTTGCTGTAATTAGTATTTCAATATTTATAGTTTATTGTTTACTTAGCAATACTTCATTTAGACTTCCTTATTTTTATCCCGTGTCCTTTTTCCATTCTGGGATACATGCTACACTTA
Source organism: Hydrochoerus hydrochaeris (assembly GCA_004027455.1). Classification (NCBI taxonomy): domain Eukaryota; kingdom Metazoa; phylum Chordata; class Mammalia; order Rodentia; family Hydrochaeridae; genus Hydrochoerus; species Hydrochoerus hydrochaeris. The sequence goes on along the minus strand of PVLA01004663.1, from coordinate 145,834 downwards.
GTTGTCATATCTCCTTAGGCTTCTCTTGTCTCAGACTTTTCACTGTTTTTGATGACCTTGACCATTTTGAGGAGCACTGGGCAAATATTTGTCCCTGTTGTAATTTGTCTGATGGATACTGTTGAGATTAGTTTACTGTAGAGGACAGGGATGACAGCTGTACTTTTGTGAGGTATTGGGGAAAAATAAACAGCAAGGATCAGGAAAAATGGCCAGATGTCTTGATTTCAGAGAGGTAGAAGGACACCTGTATCTTACTCCCAGTGGCCTCATCAAAGGATATTCTCTGGTAGTGTCTGTAGGAAGCCCCATTTGGGCTGGTGGTCCTTTGCCACTTTCTGCTCAGGAGGCTGTTGTAAGGCTCTTTGTTCTTTATTCACTCATGCTTCAGAGCTCTGAGAAACTGGAGAGCAGCAGCCCCTGGCCACCCAGTAAGCACTGTGGATGGGCTCTGCAGCTAGTGTGGCAGGGACCAGGGAGGGATGAATGTTTCTTGTTCCTGACTTGTGTGATTCTAACTTGTGGCAGTCCATAGCCTACACGGTACCATCATTAAACCATTTTTCCTTTTGTATTTACGCTTCAAGAGATGGGGATGGAATTGGGTTTAGTGCATGTATCTTGAATACCACTGATGACTTGCTCCATATAGATTTCTGCACCTGAGCCTTAGGTGATCATTTGATGTATATAAGCATGAGAGTGGCATGGTTAGGGAATCTAGCTTGTGGAGAGACTGAGCGTTGCGGGCATACTTCAGTCATCTTGATGTAAAGCATCATAAGAAATACCACTGTTCAAATGTGGTCTGTAATGGTGCTGATGAGCAAGCTTTGAATAGTAATTCACTCTGCATTTTACATATTGCACAGCGTGTGAATATAACCAGTATTTTATTGCTTATTCTATGTCTCTACTCAAGAGTTGCTTGTTCTCTGGGTGGCAGTGGCACAATTTACAGGGGAATAGAAGACCATAAACCTACTTACACACACACACACACACACACACACACACACACGCTTGCACGCGTGTGTGCTCACCCTCCTCCCGAAAACTAAACCTCATGTAGCTGGCAGCGTCAGGGTGCGCAGTTCCTGAAGAGGAGGTTTCTAATCAGGGATATGCCAAGCAGAGAGTCTGCTGCTGTGGCCTAAAATTTACAGCTTCAAGAATCTATTCACTGCTGCTTCTGCTAACACATTATAGGGGGTGATGAATACCAGTACCTTGTGCTTAGATCTTTGCATTCTGCCATTAGAGGGTGAAGGTGTGAGCACTGTGATACTTTCCCTGGTGTTACTCATTTCTGAGCATGACTAGGATACAGAAAATGTTAAGCTATTTCTCATGTCTTGATTATAAGACTTGCCTTGTGTTTTGGGCAATGACAGTTTGGTAAGAGTTAGTTTTGGTTTGAGAGAAGGTGTAGATCTGTCCTGCAATGAGGTTTTGGAAATATTTTGCTATCTTTGCATTTGAGACACTAGAAGACACCTTATTATTTTTTCCTATCCTGTTGAAGGAGGAACTCTATTGATTTGCTATACTGTACTTGATACGGCTTAGAGGAAATTTTTTTTTTCCTCTTTGGTTTGAAGTCAGAATAGCTGAATACCACATATCATGGGAATTTCACCCTTCATCATTCATTTTCCTTTCACACAAATGTTGGATTGTGAAGAATAGGAAAAATCATTAGCCTTTTATTTTGGTCAGTTATCTACTACTGGTATCATTAAAAGGAAAGCATCCTATTATTGTGGGAATTTTTACCTGGCACTCATGTGTCTCGATGGTAACAAAAATAAGATCTACTCTTTTTGGTCTGTGATGGGCTGCTTGTTTTTACAAAGTAGAGAGTAGCTGTTGTAGAGTAAATGGACATATTTTGTGCTCTGGGAAATAGAGAAGCTTGCCCTTAGATAGTTACCAGTATGACATCTATCTGTCATGGCAAAGAAGAATCTGTTTGTGCATAAAAGAGAAGAGGAATTGTGCTAGTCTTTTCTTACTGTGTGGCAGCTGATGGGATAGTTCGTTCAGCCACCTGGTGGTTCCTGATGGGACCTGAATGAGGCATAGAAGAGTTTGATTTTCATTCTGCAGATAGAATAGATGGTGATAGTGTTTTGTAGTCAGTAGTTACCTTGTAGCAAAATATTGCTTGCGTGTGCATGTGCGCCACACGCACACACACACACAAGCCTTGAAACAACAGGGTGTGAATATAATTGGTTGAATTTTAGACTGCTAGTCATGTTATGGGTTCTGGTTATAACCCTGATGTGGCCCTGTCCCAGTTTGAATGGAATTTTATTCTGTACACATTGGTGGAATGTTCTAATAACCTTCACAGAGGAATACTTGTGCTTTTGTCCTTCAAATAGATATCCTTGTGCCCCAGACTGGAAGTTAATCTTTTTCAACTAAGAGTGTGGTGCAGTGTTAATGATTTTGGTTTCTATAACAGAGAAGTCTGAAGTAGTTCTCTAAAAAGGTGGCTTTTAGAGTAGCCAAGGTAATACCTTAGTAATTTAATGTTTCTGCCTGTAGAGTAAAGGCTGAGCATCTCCTTTTCCATGCCAAAATGACAATTCCATTTGCCCTTCACTTGCCTTTGATTCTTCTGCTTGTTGTCTGGGTATCTATTTCAGTTCTTTCTCTCACCTAATGCAGGTACTTTTTTCTAATCCAAACCATGACTCTCCCTAGATTTTGGTTTCAGTTTAGAATCTGTTTCAGTGAAAATCTTCAATAACGTAGTGACTAGGTTTCTAGTTCTTAAAATTTACAGTTAACTGCATTTCTTGGTCAGGGCGAGAGAGATGACTCTCATGAATGGTGTAGATTCGTCATGTTGAGAAATGATGAGGTCTCTAGGAACTTGGCATAGTTTTTTCTGACTTGTATGATAAAGGATGATTCTGAATCAATTACAAATGGCTGTTTATGTCACTTTCTACCAATAACTGTGATAGGCCTTGCTCCTTGGCTTGTGATGAGGACCATTCAAAGGCAATTTATGTATTTTTGCCTTCTTGCGTACAGGTGATGCAGGTTCTGAATGCTGATGCCATTGTTGTGAAGCTGAACTCTGGAGACTACAAGACCATCCACTTGTCCAGTATCCGACCACCAAGGTTGGAGGGGGAAAACACACAGGTAAGAACAGGAAGTTGGCCAAGCTTCTGTGTACAAACCAAAGGGAATCAGTTAAATGGTACATGTATGCCAGAGTGCAAAAGGACACGTATTTGAAATCTCCAACATATTACTTAATAATATTTGGAGCCTGGATATCATTGAACTGGCCTCCATGTCTCCTGCGCTACTCTGACTGCTTGGATCCATTGTGGGTGGGCACTCCTCTTGAGAGGGCTTCAGATCAATGACAGTTGAGACATGTAAAACAGTGGATGAGTTCTATCCATTAACAAACCTGGATCTTAACCATGTTGTAATAGAGCCTGCTTCTTCTGTCATTTTGATTTGATAATTCCTTACATTTTTGCTGAAGGAAGAAATGTATATATTCCCATAGGGTCCTGCTCTATGTTTTGCAAATAGTAACTATAATTAGTTGCATTGTTTTGTGCTATTTGTTGAATCTTTTGGCTGAATAAGTGCTTGCCTAACTAATGTATGTGACTTGAATGTATTAATTTTGAGAAATTACACTTTTAATGAAAACTCCAGGAGTTGGTATTCAGCATACAGATAGGCAGTTTTTCTGTTTTAAAGTCAATGGTTATTTTCCTTCCATCTTTCTGAGTTGTAAGAGGTTGGGGATAGGGATTGAGGTTGAACATTTTCTTGGGTTTGGTTAAGTGTTAATTTTACTGACATTGTTTGCACTGTTATTGTTGCCTTCCGATAACTGAAACCTGTTCAGTTGTTGTAAAACTAGATCCTCAGTGAGAGCCACTGCCAGAGGCAAGTGTTTGGATAGGTTTCTGAAATTGAACATTGTGGTTGAAGTTGGCGCTGCGTATTGTCTACTTTTTTTTTTTTAATTTGTTGCTTTTGTTGTTCTAAAGATGTAAAATTTGCTTTTCCAATGTTTTGTACATACTCATGTCATGGTGCAAGTACAAGTTGAAATTCATGTACTGTTTCCATTTGTGTGAGAGCTTACAGACATCCTAAAAGAGTAAAATAAAAATATCATGATTGTCTTTTGAATCAATTCATGCATAAAAAACATATACAGGATGGATGATTTGAATGTCTGGCCAATCAGTTCATTCTCTTCCCCCTAACTCCCCAATTATAGAGATGCCAATTTAATGCGGCGAATAGTGCTATGGTAAGGCTGAGAATTTAAATGCATGAAAGCCTAAAGATGCCAGAATGAGATTCTCTCAGTAACTGTAGCCGTGCCTCATTGCACAGTGTAAATACATGTCTCCAATTTTATCAGTACTGGGAGTAGTCCACAAACTCTACATCTGTGCCCTACAGTTGGAATTAAGGTTCCCACAGCAACCACAACTTCAAAATTCTTCAATGTTAATTTTTGTGCTTGCATTATCAGCCAAAGCATTATGTTAATGTAGATTATGTAGTTGAATTTTAAGTAGTTTTTAGGGGGTGGGGGTGTTTTAGCTTAGGTAGGATGATAAGAGGCTTTCTGAAGAACTAACCTACTAAGAATTTTAAATTTTTTGAGGCTCTTTTGGAATTAACTTAGTGTCCAATAGGAAGTTTGTTGGAATATATTTCCTAGTTTAGCCAAGATAATGATAATACAGTTTCTTGTTTCCCACCAAAATGAATTTCCTTTTTTGTTTTTTCCTTCTGCTTCTGTGTTGTTTTTCTTTTTTTCCTGTTCACTTTTCATTTTTTCCTCTATTTTAAGAAAGTTCTCTGTAAGGCTTAGCTATAATAGCTGCAACATATGGCTATTGAGGGAAATGAGGAGTAATATCCATTATTTGTTCATTAAAGTCCTTTGGCAGAGTGTACTATGAGTGGTCCCATAGGAAATAAGGAATATGACATACCTTGAATATGATGGTGGGGAGAACCCAGCTGTGGTGGGTGATTTGGAGTGGCTTCCCAGAGGAACTGTTGCATACTTGAGTAATTAAGGTAAAGAAATTAGCACATTGGAGGAAGGGCACAGCAGGCCAGCATTGTCTGATAATCTATAATGCAAGCCATTACCCAGCTATATGTATTATTTAAAATTGTTAAGTAGCTCCATTTAAAAATTGAAATGTATTAACTTCAGATCTTATTTGACTTAACATATCCAAAATATTATTTCAACATTTAATGAATATTAAAACATTAATGATACAGTTTCCCTTTTCTTTTAAATTGCTAACTCTTTGAAATCTGGTATATATTTTATACTTCTGCCATATCTGAATTCCTTCTGTTATGTTTCAAGGATACAGTTGGCACATGAGGCTAGTGGCTACTGATAGGACAGCTCAGCTTTAGAAATGGAATGAATGTGTTAGTCATCAGTATTTACTGATTGCCAGGTGCAGTGCTGGGGATACAGCAAGTCATGAACAGTTAGTTTCGTATTGTTACTGTCATCGAACTTTTAAGTCTAGTAGGGGAAATACTATACATAAATCTCCTTTATGTTAACTGCTGTGAAAAAAAATGAAGTTTAAAGTAAATACACAATCTAGGGAGGTGTTCTTATGTGTATCAAAAGTGTTCCAACAAAAGTAATTAAAAGGAATCAACTGGTTGAAATGATACCTGCCCCAACAGTGGGGATAGTCAGTATGTAAACAAATGGCCTGCCCAAGGAAAGCTGGGAGTAAGTTGTTAAATGGTTAAGAGCATTAGGAGCAGCTCAGTGAAAGTGGGGGATAATTTCTGATCTGGCTAGCAGTAACAGCGAATCAGGTTTTGGAGAGCTGGTAATAGGCAGCCATTGTGGATGGTGAGTAGCATGACCCCTGTGTGATATTAATCCTGTGGGAGGGCTAGGTCCTGTGCATTCTGGGGACATCTCAGGATCCTATTGACAGAGGAGAGACTATGGGCCTTGTGATGAATTGCAAGTACAGTAATTGTGTATGACTAGAGTAGTGGGTAGTTAATTAGAAGTGGTGAAAAGTGGGCTTGGTTATTAGGTAGGGATCATGTGTTGAAGACTTGTATGCCATGCATTTTAGGTGTTATATTTTAGAATTTTAAATTGGGAAATGTCATGTTTGGATTTAAGAACTCCTGTGTCAATGGTGTGATTTTTGCAGATAAAGTAATTTGTATCTTTTAAGAGACAGTGTTACAAGATAAGAAAGGATCTGTTGCAAGGCCTAGTTTTTCTTTTGAAAAGCCTCAGTTGACCAAAGGCCCAGGGGAAAATGGTGCAATGAATGAGAACTGTGGGTGTTGCTCCAGCCATTCCTCTTCATACTGGAGGACTCCGAGTACTTGATTTTTCTACTTGAATTCCGCAGAGCTCTTATAAAGAATGCAGTATTCTGCACTGAGCTTATTCTAAAGTTAGCAGATTTACAGTATGGATATAAGAAGAAAAATCACATGGGGCTCCCAGGGGGCTGTGACTATGTGCATCTAAAGCCTAGGCTGTAGGAATCCTTTGGAGCCTTGGGTTGTCAGTTTCTTTTACTCCTTCCCAGCTATTCTTATAGTTACACTGGGAGTCCAATTTTTCATAGAAGAGAGCCCAGGCAGGACCTCTGTTATTCCTTACAGCATCTGTGCAAATTAGAGAAGAGTGCCATTTTCTCGGAACCTCCCATTAGGACTTAGGCTTGGCATATAGAATGGAGGGTGAATTTCACCTCCTGTTCTCAGTCCCTTTGACCAAGTGCCCTTGTGCAAAACACAGCACACAAAGAATATGTGCCTGCCCTAGTTAGATCAGGGCAGGTAGAATCTCCAAGGAAAATATCAGAGATGTGTTTTGGGAACTGGAGAGTGACCTTGTGATTGCAGAAACGCAAAGTGCTTGAGGATTGTTTGGAGATGCATGATGGATGGATTGCGGAGGGCCTCAAAACAGTCTTTGGAGATTACCTTCTGTTAAATTACTGGGCACTTTCTAGGGCTCATAACTTTGTAGTGGAGCTAAACATAACCTGATAGTTTATGTATTGGAGCTTTTTCTAAACCACAGAACCAAGTGGAAGAGGAGGCCGATGAAGAAAGTGGAAGAAGAGGGGAGGAGGGAAAGTCTTTGGCAAGAACATCCTCAAGGGCTGGCAGATGACCTTCAGAGATTCCAGTGGTGGGGGACCCTTGCCTAGGACCTCCCAGATGCAGACTCAGTAGGGCTTGACCTTTCAAGAACACATGGAGTTTCCCCCCACCAGTACTGGGGATTCAACCTGAGGTCTTAGATGCTGAGCTACCTATATCCTCAGACCTTTTTATTTTTTAATTTTGAGACAAAGTATATCATTAAGTTGCCCATGCTAGACTTAAACTTCCTGTGATCCTCCTGCCTCAGCTCCCAGAATGCTGTGATTATAAGTGTGTGCCACCACACTCAGCTTAGAAGAGATTATTTTACCATGTCTCTTCCTTCTGCCCTAATAACTTTAGTAGTCTGTCATCAAATAATATAGATCTTTTGAAACATCTATACATTTCGAGGGTAAGAGGGCAAATCTCCCCCCCCCCCCGCACACATACAGGTTCATTTTTTTAAAATTTTACAGGAAGACAAGGTTTTGCCCAAGGCTAACTGTATACTTCCATACCCCCTTCCTAGATATTTCTAATTGGAGCCAGGAGAATTGCTCGGACAAAACACTGTGATCAGAGGAAGAATTTTCACCAACACAACTGCATTCCAGTGTATTCCAGGAATGCTTGGGTAGCCTGTGATGCTGGGATTTCGCTGGAGCTTGATGTGTTGATGGAAAGTTTAGGTTTTTTTGTTTTTGTTTTTGTTTTTTACATTTGTGCTTGCCAGGCAGGCACTTATGCTGCTGAGCTAAATCCCTGGCCCTCATGTTGATGGAAAGTATGATGGGAGAGTTAAAAGCAGAATTGTATGAAAGTTCCCTTAGAAGGATTCCATTTTGATGGATCTGGTGGTTGTTGTATCTGCATTGTGCAGGGGATCCAGTGTCAGTGCTGAGGAGACATTCACTCCTTCAGGCTGAAAGCCATTAACACTCACTTGTGATGCTCTTGTGAGACCTTGGATGTGCATCAGGGTTTCCCTAAAGGTAGAACTTGTTTTATCCTGGTGTTTGTCATAATGAAATAAGTGCAGTGTCTTCCAGGAAAGCTATGGGTTTTCTGAGTTGCTGCCTTTAAGGAGATAGCACATTGTGCAGTCTTAGGACTTCCTAGGGAGCATTTGGCTTTGATCTGAAACTGGAAAGCCTAGTGCTCTATTGCCCAGGGCTGCCAGGGCTTTGTGTTACACTTGGAGTATTTATGACAAAGGAAACAGCCCCCAGGCATCTGATGAAGGGCTGACTTATTCCCCCATGAAGTCTGCTCTTGCAGTGCTATTATAGTTGGCAACGAGATACAGAGCTGAAATTTACCTTGAAAACAGGTATGCAATTTACCCAACCCCTATGTTTAGTGTCAAAAGTTTGCTTTCAGCTTCAGGGCTTTTTTTCTCTAATTCCTTTCTTTAGTTTGTGTGTTTCTCCCTCTTATAACTCTCTCGTGTCTGTCCTACCCATACCCCCAACACATGTACAAAGTGCTTGAGCTTGGTACTCTGGGACATGTGGAAACCAAGGGTATGGTCTTTCCTGAGCTGGTTGTCTGATGCTGTCATTGTCTATTCATTTCTGTCACCCAGTCTTTCAGCCTCCTCCCTGTGAACTTGCTCCCTACATAAAGGGTCTTTCACACTAAGGCTTCTAGATGTTCAGACCGGGGCACCAAAGGATCAATTTTGTTAAAGCTGCACTGCCTTAATCTCCCCAATGAACACAGATGACTGTGTTCATCTTGGGAGTTGTCTCCCAGGCTTGACCTGTCTGGGTCTCCTGGGCAGGCAGTTGGGAGTGAGGAGCTGCAGGTAGATGCATTGTTAGTGATGTCCTGGGATTCTTAAGGGCTTTTTGTCAGGGGCAGGGCCATTTGGGGTTCTAATAACTCCACTGATTGTGCGTTCAGGGTCCTAGAGAATTTTGGTATTTAGACACAGTTTAAAGTGGTTCTCAACTTATTCCCTCCAGTTTAGGTTTTTGAAAGCAGGATGACTGGTCCCTCTGAGGGACCCTGAGACAGGTGATGGTGCCACTGAGGTGCACATCAACATAAAGCTGTAGGGTTTGAGTCCCTAAGGGGAGTGGGGGCAAACCAATAAACCCACTGACTATGATCTGCTTGTGACTAGGAGCATAAGGCAAATAGCAAATTAAAGAAGGACTCCTGCTTGGCATTATGGACCTTGGAGAAAAGCAAAGGCTCTTTGAAATGGATATAGCATTTCACTGGTTTCCAATGGAGAGCTTTGGGGACTGCAGCAGTGTGATCAAAAGACATGGAATATGTCTGGGTTGGCAGAGGCATTCTGTACTAGTTTCAGATTTGTTTGATCTAGGCATTTTTTTTTTGAGACTAACTCTTGAAATCTCCTTTGTTAGAAGACTGAAAAAAATTACTATTAGGGGACATGGAGGAGGTATTAGGTGAGCTATTTAAGATTCCAGAATGTGTATGTCCTGATTTTTTAAGATTAATGTCTAGATACCACCACTTAAAACATTAGTATGATCTGCTTCTCAGCTGGAGAGGTCACTGGAGGTCAAATCTAACACCTTGCGATGTGGTCAAGACATTGGGTATCTAGGTAAATAGCACTTTCCTAAAATGTATATACCATTAATCTTTTAAGTGAATTTTAAACTTGAGAAGACATGTGCCCATCTTTCTGTCCTTTGATTTGCTTTCGTTTCCCTATTACAAATTATATTTTCTTTCATTTCCTTTAGTTATATGTCTCTTTTCCTATGATCTTGTGTCCCTTTTTCAAGTAATTTTTGTGGGATTTGAACAATCTCCTAATGGGCCTTGGTGATTAATTCTTCTCTAAACCTTGTGCATTTTCCTCTTTTAGTACATCTCTCTTTGTTTCTTTAATCTTCACTGTCACACAGTTCTACATTTTCAGTTTACCTAAATCTTGGATGCACTGTATGTTTATATTTCATGACTATTCTTAGTCCTGTGAGCTGCAGTAATTTTCTGTTTTCAGAATTGGCAGCACCAATGTATTTATTGTCCTGTGACCATTTAATGTACCTCCTGTGCTGAGGCACTGCCCCTCTTTCATGCCCTGGCCCTGGTCCTGATAGGGCCTTTGAGGCCAGAGATTTCCACACACATAACTTCCCCTTCTCCATGACACCTTTCACTGGTGTTTGAGTGCACATCTACTTTCCATTGTGAAGTCTGACTTCTGCTGAGGCCAGGAACTACATGATCTCCTCATCTTTACAGCCCTTCTTTTAGTGTCTTAGAGAGTGCTGTGAATACAGAAGGCATTTTTAGTACTATTTGGGATTGGACCCATGGCCTACCACATGCTAGACAAGCTCTCTATTGCTGAGGCAAGGGTATTCTTAAATTGCCCACATTGGCTTTGAATTTAGGATCCTCCTGCCTCAACCTTCTGAGTAGCTGGGATTACTGTAGGCCACATTTATCAAATACCTAAGTCAAAATATCTGTTGAGATACAAGACCTAGTTCTGTAGATTGCTGTTGAATGGGCATCATTTTTGCCACCTCTATGTCCATTTCTGATAGCTGTTTCTGCTGGAGCCACAGTCCTGGTATCTAATAATCCCAGGAGGGAGTTTTTGCACTCCTGTTTTTTGTTCGTTTGTTTTTCATTCCCTGCTTGCTAATTGGATTACATGTTGTCGCTGGTTAGGTCCCACATGGCTTAGTTTTCTGTGGACATTTTCTCTTACCCATTCTTGGTTTCAATCTTGTTGCTGCTTTGGAGTTGACTAGTCCTGCCTCTGTGCATTAGCTTTCCTTGTAAAACATATTTCATTCACACAGTACAGATTGGGATTGGGTTCAGTCCACCAATGGGTTTAATTTTAGGATTTTTAAGTGCGCTTGAAGAGTGCCCCCCATTTGACTTTCTTTTAATTCCTCTACTCTTATTCAGGCTTTTCTGAATATCTTCTTTTATAGTAGTCCAGATATCTTGATTCATTTAATTTTTTTGGTGCACTTTTTTACTGAGGGCTATATATTTTTTTCCTGTGGTTGACCTTGTTGGTTGTCAGATTATTTCTTTGCTGGAACTAATTTTAAAATCAATTAGAGAGTGTTCCCTTCATCTTTCTCTCTTTATTTATGAGATACTGATTGCGTAGCTACCTACACTGTGTTTAGATAAATTACTTTTTTTTGCATAACATTTATATTCAAGGCAAGTTTAGTGCAGCCAGCTAGTGCTTTGCATTTTTGCAGGCCAGGGCTGTAGGTTTCATTTCCTTGGTGGGCTAATTAACTTTGGACTGGGAATATTTTGTTCAGTTCAAAAACCAAACATTTAAGTTCTCATGTATTATAGGCACTATGATTCTATGACATCATTTTTATTAGTAAAATGTTTATATTGTAGGGATTAATATCTAGTCCTGAGCCAGTGTGTGTGTGAGTTGTCTCAGTTGGTGGATTTTAGATGGGATAGTAGGGTTAGGCAGTTCTGTTAATGCCACTGTTTCAGCAATAGCTTTTCAGAACTTAGACTAAAAGGGGAAGTTGAAGGATGCTATGTTTTTTCCCTACCAAATGACAGGCCTATTGCTTAAGCATATTTTTGATATCACCTTTCATTTTAGCCATTCTTTGAAAATCCACGGTCAGTTTGTGGGTTCTTCACATTTTATAGTCCTTAATCTCACCTTTTATGATAATCTGCCTGGTTGGGGCTGCAGATACCTTTGGGTAATGTAGTATCTTACAGGTGGCCACCTGGATGTGTTGCCAGTTGTAGCAAGATGTCTATGCAATTTAGCTGTGAAGACATTCTGGAGACTTTGTGTTCCTTACCTTTTCATTTCTCTGCTAGAAGTCTGTTGATATAATCTCCTTTATTTTTGTTTCACTGTATTGGTCACTTAGTGAAACTAAGCACATTTTCATGTGTATCTGCCGCACCTTTGTGTTTATAGGGTTTGGTCCTCAGAATTTGGTTGCTTCTCCTGTCCTGCTGCTTCCAGATAACTCACATATTAAATGCCAATAGTTTCTGGTTTCTGTTTTTAAATAGCACACCCTCCTTACCTTCTGTCTTTATTCCCTGTCTGTTTGATTTTTTGGGTAAGGTAGATTTCTAGTTCTCCATATCTGTTGCTACCTGATTCCCTTGCACATAGTTGATACTCAAGTGTTTATTACATGTTTAATTCCATTGTCAATGGCTGTCTTTTCTCCTTGTCCATAATTTGGTGGTGCTGGATGGGCAGAGTACAATAATACTTGACTGCTTCTATCATTTGGTCATTCCCAGGACATTTTTCTCCTTTTTACCAGGAGACTGGACTCTTTCCATGTGCCGCTGCCTTTTGTAGGGTAGGCCGAAGTTAGGAGAAAGCTACATTTTTATTCATATGGAGCTGCCTTTAGCATCTGTTTCTCCAGCTGGAGGGGCTTGTTTTAGAATGACTGGCATGTAGGTGGAGCTCTGTGGAGTGGCTGCTGGTGTGCCTTGTTGCTGGGCTGTCTTTTTAGCCACCTGTTTACCAGGGCTCTGCTTGAGGTCCTGCATCTGTGGATGGGGGTAGATAGTACTGCTTACCTTATTGTTCTTGGACCTTCTTTTGTTTTACCTTTCATTGCAGCTGCTGTGAGGGAATGCATTGTATTCTGCATGGTAGAATTCTCAAGCAGTACCATTTGCTGGTTTTGGCCAGTGGAACATCCAGAATTATTAGGCCGGTTTGTACTTTGTGAGACGAGAGACTTGATATCACTCAAAGCAGCTCATTTCATTCATTTCTTATAAAGAGGAAAGAAGTTATCCTGGTTTTTTGCTATTTCTTTCAGTGTGTTTGCATTAAACCACAAGCTCAGCATTTTCCTCAGGAAGACATCTAGAATTCCTCCCTATTGCTTGAACCTGGTTTGAGCTGGGCTCTGGCTTGCATTAGCAACTTGCTCTGGGTGCTGCCTCTTCACTCTAAAAGCTTTTGGGCCTCACCTCTCTTTCCTTTATTCCTTCCTAAGCCACTTAAAAGAGTGACTGATTCCTCCAGTCCAGACACTCCTGTTTGCATAGCAATTTACAGTTCTTCTGGAGGTGCCTGGACCTAGTTGTAGTGCTGTCAGAAAGATATCTGTTCCTCAGTTGAGAAGCCATTAAGCCACTTCAGTTTATAACAGCAGTTGGTTCATTGTTGTGATTAGATATCCATAAAATACGGCAGGTAGAGGACGGTCACTGGCCCTGTTGGAGAGATATGTCTCAATCCTAAAAGATACAAATTAGTCCCAGGGTATCTGATATTGTCAGTGGAACCCAACAAACTGAAAATTCAGTGTAATAAAATTCTGCAGCCTTTCATCTCTCACCTGTGTCACCCAGCAAGAAATGAGTTTTGAGGCTAAAGCTGATAGCGTTTAATCTCTCTGTCTAGGAATATATGCGCGTGTGCTCTGGGAAGCATGCTCTCTTCTTGCCTTTGTGCCCATCCCAGAGCTGGTAAATTCAGAGATTTGTGACGGATTTTCCTCTGTTTTCCCCACCTTGTGATGCTCTAAAGTTTGGCTGGTTTGTTTGCTTTATGTTTTGATCTAGAAATATTTGTGAAAGTTTATGGGTATAGATATGTGCTCCTGACACTTTTGTTTTCATTTAAATTTGTTTGAATCACCTTCTAATCTTATACTGTATTAGTCAGTTTTTCCTTTGCAAGACAGACTACCTAACACCTACAGTTTAAAAGAGGAGAGGTTTATTTGTCTCATGGTTTCAGAGAATTCATTTCATCAGTTCCAAGGCAGGAACATCATGACAGAAGGCTGTGGTAGAACAAAGCTGCTTAATTCATGGTGGCCAGGAAGCAAAGGAGTGGAACACCACCAGAGAAAAAGGGGTTAGGGACCAAATAAAGTGTAGGTCCTGCCTCTCTGACCCACCCACACACCCGGAAGTGTGATTTACTAATAGTTCCCTGGGTAGCTGCCAAGCCAATCAAGTCACTCTTATGATTCCTTCCATTTCTACCTGCTGCTGTCCCTTCTGGAGGATAGAGGGAGTTTGTAAACTTGATTCAAGTGAGGTGGTTCTGTTACTTGTTACTGTAGACCTGTGCTGTGCTGTATTCTTGTCTTTTGTTACTCTCAAATCCTCTGTGCTTTTGTTTTGATGCATCTTTGGTTTGCCAGTGAATGAATGCATAACATTGTCACAGTTGACCTTTAGCTGTCTTGCTGGGAGTTCAATCAAAAAGAATGACATCTTGAACCTGAATTCACTATTTAAAACAAGTATGTCTCCCTAGTGTTCTTGAGCAGCAACATTAAAGCAGCTTATTAAATGTGATTTTAAGTTCTAGAAAACTACATTTGTATATTGCAAGCAAGATCAATATCTTGGAATTTATATCAACTAATGTCTGAATTGGTAAAATCTCAATCTATAGCTCCTACAGCTTCTCTTGCCTTTAAACGGGTGAGCATGGGTAGCTGGTGGTAAGGTGGGGTTTTCCCCATTCTGGTTTATTTGTAGTATCAGGTTTCAACCTTCAAAATTTATTACTGGTGGTGGGAAGGTTTCAGCCTTCAAATTTATTACTGGTATTGGGAAGTTTCAAAACTCCTGTTCTCCGGAGACTGCAATGTTTCTTTCCCTGGTGTCTATGGGAGGAAGCAGGCCTTTGACTGTTAATAGCTTCCAGATCTGTCTTCCAGCTTCTCTCTCTTTCCCTCTTACTATTTTTACCTGTCTGTCTCTCTGCCTTGCTTGGTCCTCATTATTAATGTCTTTGGTGGTCGGGATTAATATGTGGAAGTGAGGAATGAAGAGCTTAATTCTGTTTTCATTTTGCTCGCTTTAAGTCCACTTTGACTCTTGTGTCTTTTCACCTAATTATAACCTGCTACCCTGGCCAATTGAGGGATGGAAACCTCCTGGTAGCAGAGGTCACTGATCTTAATGTCACATGAGGTTTGGAGGATATAAATCTTAGGAAGCAGTTTTGACTCTTCACACATATATACACGACCATCTGCATCCAGTGGTTCTTTAGCTGTGGAGTCAGCCTGCCACATATTGAAAATTCTTGAAAAATATTTATATCCAACATGCATGTACATTATCTTCCTTCTTCCTCTCTCTCTTCCTCTGCAGTTGTCAGAAATTGAACCTAGGGCCTCACATGTGCTAGATAATTGCTATACCCCTGAACTACATGCCCAGTCCTGGATCTCTTGTCATTATTTCCTAAACAAGTGCAAATGGAAATGCAAATACCTTGTGCCATTTTTTGTAAGGCTTGAGCATCCAAGGATTTTGATACTGGAGTAGTAAGTATCCATCCTGGAACCAATCCTCTATAGATAGGAGGCATCTCAGTGTCCTGGTGTCCTTGAACTGAGTTACAGTTCTGAAGTTGGGGAATGGGGACTCATTGCTATTTCTGGATGCTATTTGGCCTTTGTATCTGCCTTTTACCTCACTACCTTTCCTGTTAGGAAAATGATGCTCATATGTGCACTTCTAAGATATTCCTGATAGGGAGTTCTACAAAGGCACATCGTTTGATTAACTGTTAGAGTCACTGCAAATATGGCTGCCCAACATTATTGCTTTTCATTTGTTACAAACGAGTTCCAAGCCTGCTGGGTTTACACAGGAGTACTCTGAGGACAAAGATTAAGTAGGTGCCATGTATTTTGATTGAACAGTGGAGCTGCAGAGTGTATTCAGGTCTGCCATCAGCTGCCACTGCTCTTGTCTTTATGGCTTTACCCCTGTCCCCCCAGCCCAAGCCCAGATGCACAGCTCTGTGCCCTGTTGGTTCTCACAGTGAAATCCATTTAAGCACTTGCCTTAGAGTAGAGGCCATGTCAGGTTTTTCTAAGCTACTTCTATTCATTTTTCACCACAGCCAGACACTTTAGTTTGAGAACCACTGTTGTAGGTTGTTGCTTTTAGCAGTATAAGAATCAGGGCTCACTAAAGTTTTCTCTCCAGGACTTTGGTCTGAAAATGCCATTTTTCTTTTTTGGGCCCAATTTAAATGAATCTCTGCATTTTCCTATATGAATAGTACCCTAATCTTAACCCACCCCATCCTCCAGGTGGCAAAGCTGACTGCTAGTTAGACTTGTGCACTTCCAAGATATTTTATCTTCAAACAGTAATGGCAAACCTTAGAGATAAAGTGCCAAACTGCAACCCCAAACCCACTTATTTATCGCAAGCTGCCATTATTGCAATTAAACCTGAGTGCTGAAGTTTTAGTTTAGAAAAAACAACTCATTCATTAACATTTTTTGTCTTAAAAGAAAAATACAGTAATAGGTGTGCCATAGATACACCACCACCGGCTTAGAATATCTGAGGATACCAAGGAAAAGAGACAGGAATTGTGCTTTAGAGAAATGAGAAGACTTCTCTAGGAGAGAGAAGAGTTTCTTTTCCTCTTTTTTTTTTTTTTTTGCTTTTAAATTTTTTTTGTCTTTTTGAGACAGGTTCTCGATAGGTAGTTCAGGCTGACTTTGAACACTTTGTAGCCCAGGCTGGTCTTGAATTTGCAACAATCCTCCTGCCTCACCCTCCCAAGTGCTGGGATTACAGGTGTGTGCCACCATGCCCAGCTAAGAGAGTGGAGTTTCTTAGGATTCTTTAATGTATCATTTGAGCTGATAAAAGCTGGTATTTACAGATTCAGTCTAAATTTCATTTCGTGATACCAGAAGAAAAGGTTTATGAAGTGGTGCCTTGTTGGACCTGAGTTACACCTCATGTGCAATCTATTAACTGAATGTAGTAAAGCAGAGAAGAGAGTGCAAGTTAGGGATAAGCTCACCTCTGGCATGAAAGTGTGCCTTATGTGGGGTTAAAAGAAAATACAGGTGCTTCATGGCACATGCCTAAAGGCCAGCAAATCCCCAAGCGCCTTTTGAATTTTGGTTGGCATAGGCAGTTATGCAGTGCAGAGATAGTGTTCAGGGCTGCTCTATGTGAACTGAGGAAGAGGAAATCCTGTTCCCTGATAAGGCCTTACAGGAATTCTTCTGCTGAGTTCTGTTCAAGGCTCGTGCTTTATAGGTTGACTCTGAGCTTTGTAGGTTGACAGTTGCAGTTAGATTAACTGATTTCATGCTAGAATAACTCCACAGAAATATGATTTAAAAGTCAGTTTGTGGGCATATTAATTTATGATGTGAATTTCAACCATCAAAATGATCTGATAGGCCAAAGGTGTTCCTGTGGAAAAGGTTACTTCTTATTTACAGAATATGAGGAAAGGAGTAGCTGACCCAGAGGAAGGCTGTGGCAGTGCCAAGTACACCTGCATAACCCAGGCAGAGCATGAGACACAGGTCTTCCTGCTTAACTTGCATCCTGTCCTGATCAGACAGATGAGGAAGCATCTGTGGAAAATTCTCACTTGCTTCAAGTTCTTTCTTTGGTAAGCAAGGGACCAGGATTTTTGCTCTCTCCAAATGTGTGACATGAGTTGAATGTTGGTTGTGTTAGTGGCCTTTTCTTCCAGTGTCAAGTAGACTTTTCCCCTTGCTTTTGTTTTCCAGGTTTCTGGTTCTATCAGAAGCTGTAGCTGGTTGTTTCCCTTAATGCAACACATGTTTTCATACGTCAATGTATTTTTATAAAGTTAGACTGTTTCCTGCAACTATTTTTGGAAGTGTCATGATTTATGTCAGAAGAGACTATATTTATAATGCATATTTAGCTTGCTTTAAGTGGGTGACCTGGAATGCTGTTTTAAGGTATATCTGAGATATATACCCCCGACTCATTTTCATTTACAGTGCTGGGGATTGAATCCAGTTGCTCAAATATTCTAGGAGAATGGTCTACCATTGTGCTACACTACCTCCAGCCCACTGTATCTTTTAACAATCTTGTCTCCTACATGAAGTTTGCCTGGTAGTAATCTCACTGTAGTACTTACAACAGTCAGACTAACAGATTGGTTTCTTTCCTTCTTTCTTTTCTTTTTAACAGAGAGTCTCAATACTAGCCATTTAAGCCCTGGGAGTATCTATTGCTAGATATTTCATTATTGATTTAATTTTTATTATTTTCTTATGTTAACTCCATTGGACACATGATTTAGATGTCTGCTTTCATCTTTACATGGTTCTCTGCTTAAGAAGTTTTTTCCTAATTATAAATGTAGCATTCATTTTATAAATTTGGAGACATTTAAAGAAGAAAATATAAATTACTTAAATGCCATCATCTGGAAGCAGTATCACCACTGTTAATAGCTCATGGCCTTCTCACCAGTGCCTTTGTTCATATTTTGTAAGTGAACATTTCTCTTGGCCTTTAAATAATTTTTTAGAACAGAATTTTTAATGGTTATGTAGTTTTTAATAATGTAGCTATACCATCTTTTATTTAACCAGGTACTGCCTAATTTTTTGGAGCTGTAAATTATCTCCAATTTTTGTGATTATATCTTTATTTGTAAAATGCAAATTTGCCTTGAAGTAGAAAGCATGAGCAGGTCTATTTAGATCTGAGGTAGCCCTTGGCAAGTCACACTGCATTTCATGGTGTGACGGTCTTAGCACAGAAACATGTTTTCAGAGGAGCTGATATTTAGTGCTGCTGGCAGCCCACTCTCTAATCACCTAATTCCTTATCTATTTGTGTTATTTAGAGGCATGACTGGATTCAAGCCCCCTGTGTTTTGTTGCTAGACAAGTTGTTCCTCTTGAACTCAGACTAGCTGCTTTTGATGAAAGGGTAGAGGAAATAGCTGTCTTCTCTGGTGTCTCTCAGTTCTTATTAGCTGTCCTGGCTGGGAGACACAGAGATCTGGCCCTTATCATCCTCCTTGTTCCAGCCTGCTGCTGCTCAGTGGGCTGCTCACAGAGCCTTGCACTTGTGTTTGCACAATTACTCTGCAGATCATTAAATTGTATCCTGTTGTGGCAAAAACATTCATCCCTACATAGGTGTATGTAAAGCAGTTATATTTAATTAACATATAATAGCATTACTGACCAGTGGGTAATTACAATCCCTGGTGCTTGTTTAAAGGAATGTAGCTTGCCTCCTTGAGGAGGTGGATGTGGCCCATTCAGGGAGCAAGAAATGAAAACTGAGAGGTCTCCACAGCCCTCTCTCTGTGTGGAACCTGAGCACTGTCAGCATAGTCTTACTTGAGCTCAAGAAGTGATATAATATCTACAAAGAATGATGGTTCACATTGTGGAGGACTCCATAATCGAGAGGTCACATCTCAGATATACCTTAAAACAGAAAGGCAGCTGTGGACAAATGCAGCCCAGCTACATGTGCTGTCTGTTCCAAGCCACATAGAGTTTCAGTGGCTGGTTGTTTATTGGCTCTACTAGTTGGGAGCAGAGACTGTATTAAAATTATCCAAACCAGATAAGCTGCAGTAATGCTTTGTTTGGCTAGTCTTCAAATGATACAATTAGAAGATATTCTCCACCAGTGATGGCAAACCTTTTAGAGCTTTCAGTGACACAAGCAGCTCTCTGGCATACATGCTGTAGGTTTGGCGCCACTGTTCTACACTGTTAAAATACTCAGTTTTGCACTCTTATTTCAGATTATTTTTAGTGTGCCTTTTCTCAGAGGGCTAGTGTTTTCTGTGGGCAACCTCATCCTGGCTGGTGAAGGACTGGCATCCTGATTACTCCAATGCCTTCTCTGAGACTGACAGGCTGGTGCTGGCCTTACGGACCAAGCTCAGCTCCTTATTTTCCCCAAGGCTCAGTTCTTTATACAAGAGAAGTCTGTCCACAGGAGAGGAGAGGGCCTTACCTACTGTTTTCTTACATGGGTCTTTTCCTTCTTCTTTGTCTCAGATCTTTGCTTCACATAAACATGGGTCAGGGAGCCTAGGAGGCCAGAGGAGGATAAAGAGGAGAAGAGTTAAGTTACCAGTCACTTGCTGAGGACAATTACCTGTGTGCCTCTGGAGTGGTCCCCAACCGTTTTCTTCCCATCTTCCTGCTCTTACCTGATGAGCTTTCTCCCTGTGCCCTGTAATGGTTCTAGAGAGCTCCTGTAGGAACCTGGAGAAGGCTTTGGAAGAACACTCACTCCCAGGGTTAGTTTTTTTTTTTTTAATTGGTACCAGGGATTGAACTCACGACTGCATGCTCACAAGGCAGGCGTTTATGCTGCTGAGCTAAATCCCCAGCCCCAGGGTTAGTTTTTTGAAGCCCACGAAGTGTGAGTGGAGACAGTTTAATATGTTTACAAGTGTGTAGCATGGAGCAATACTGACTCCGTCTGGTCCACTCTTGATGAAAAGATCAGTGGGTTTGAGCTGCAATGTATCTGCACTCTCAGGAAAGGAAAGGTTAGGGCCGAGGCTGGAGATATTTCAGTGGTACTGTATAATTGATATGGTCTTTCTCTGTGATTCTGAAGAAGACATTGGTATCTTGATCATTTGAAAAAGTAATTTTAGCTTGTAGATTCCTTGCCACACTTGAGTAACTTTTGGAAAGTGCCATGTTTTACCCAAATCCCATTAAATGGTAGGCACTCTTTCTATATTCCCTTTACTGTTCTTTAACTGATTAGCAAAGTATTTATGTGAACCCTGAAGGCTGATTTATTTTATTGTCTTTTTTAATAACTTGTTTCTCCCTTGTGCTGGGTGTTTTCAGAGGCCCAAATAACAGCCATGATTTCTTTGATGATAATCACCTGCCCTCCCTTGGCCTGCATCCTCAAGGGGCTGCTTGGAATTTTCCCAGCTGTAATGAAGCCTCTAGCTGTTCTGTATACCCTGGGTGGGTGATGATAAGTCCACCCAAAATGCCCCCACCCAGGGACAGTGTAACTTACATTTAACATACAGATAGAGCAAATTAGTGGCTAAGACTCACAGGAATGGAAAAATACAGGAGTGGAAATGCCACATATCAAATTGACCTTGGTTTTCTTGTGGAATCCTCCATCTATCTTCCCATTCATTCATTCATGCATTCACTTATGGTGATACTTGAGATCAAGGCCCTGGTGCGTGCTAGGCAAGTGCTCTACCACTGAGCTGTTTCCACAGCCCTTTTTTATTTTGAGAAAGGATTGCACTAAGTTGCCCTAGTTGGCCTTGAACTTGGGATCCCCCTGCCTCAGCTTGTTAAGTACCTGGGGGTCACAGATGTGTGCCATTGTGCCCAGCTGGAAGCCTCTGTCTTTTCTTATGTCTGAGGATTTCATGCATAATTGATTTGCTGGCCAAGATGCTATGGACATTTTTAAGCACCTGCCTTTGTCTGGTTGAGAAACCAGGCAATTGCTAGTGAGGATAGTCTCTTGAGAGACTGCTCTGGAAATAGATAGCAGATCTTTTGGCTGAGATCGTAAAGTCATGGTAATGAAAGACAGGTCAAAAAAGAGCCTTTGATTGGAGAGTTACCCTTGGCACAGTACTCTTCCTAGGTCCCCTTCTTATTTACCAGCATAAAGCAGCTACACTTCTTCCTGGCAGATTCCTCCCTGGTAAGCCTGTGCTCATGTTGTTCTCCAAAGTTAAATTCTTGCTTGCAAGCACATATCTCTGGTTTTGTTGTAAAGGTTCAGGCAAAACAGGTTTCTGTAATCTTTCCTGTGAGGGCAACTGAGTATGTTTGTTTATAATGGACATATGCCTGGTTGTTATGTGTATACGTGTGCATGGGAGGGCTACTTTTCTTTTATTCATCAAGCACCTATTAGGATAAGGCTAAAATAAAAGCCACTTTCCTTAGCAAGTAGCTCGGATATCTTTTAGACATTTATTTTTTTATATGCTTATTTTTTCATGGAATGAAAAGCACATATGACTTGGAATGAAATAAAAGACTAATGAGAAACAAAGCCACGAACTGTTCAGTGTCTCAGCTCCACTAAAGTAGAGCCTATGATATACAGTAACTCGTGTGGATCAGGGAACACATACGATTATTGCCTGCTTGGGGATCTGCTGGGGTCATATCTCGGCTCAATCAGTAGAGCAACACAGAAGGAAAATGGTAAGTATTGATGCTTTTAATGCAGAGGCCTGGCTGCACATTAGAGTCACCTCAGGAGCTTTTAACCAGCATGTGTACCTGAGATCTCCTGAAGCAGAATTCCTAGGGTGGGACCTAGGTACCTTTGCTCCTCTAGAGCTCCCTGGATGCAGTCCATCTGCATGTCCTAGGTGGCTGAGCTGGCAGTGGAGGTGTGGTAGAATCGATTCTGGGTAGAGGTCTATGATGGAAGGAGACGGTATCTAACACAAAGAAAATCTGGTAGATGCAAATATTGTTTAATCTGTTTTAAGAATCATGTGAAGTAATCACATTCTTTTACTCTTTAGGGAAATTTCCACTTACTTTATAATAAAGATGTCATAGCCACTCTTTTCTTAAATGATGAGCTTAAATATTTCCCTTCTGGAAAGCTTTTCACTTATAAAGTGTTATAACTTACCTGTCTTTCTGGATATAAGAAGAGAAAATTGTTAACATGTAATAATATCTGACTTCTCTTTTCTGGCCTACAGTTTTGTCTAGTAGTTAGTTACCTTAGAAGCCATATACGATGTGTTTTATGGAACTCGTATAGGAAATTTTATTCTCCTTGAAAATACTTAAAATAAAGATTGGATTTTTAGGTGGGTGTTTTCATCCTGCACATGATTTGTTCCCTATATAATTAACTCTGTGTGTGTGTGTGTGTGTGTGTGTGCGCGCGCGCGCGTGTGGTACTGTTGGTTGAAACCAGGGCCTTTGCACTGATCTGCATCTTTAGCCATTTTTATTTTTATTTTTAAACAGGGTCTTGCTAAGTCACTGAGTTGCCCAGGCTGGGCATGAACTTGGGATCTTCCAGCCTTAGCTTTTAGAGTGCTGGGATTATAGGTGTGTGCCACCACACGCAGTTTAAGGGCCCTTTTAAATACTGAATTTTTGGAGAAGGTGCTTCATCTTTTACAAGATGACTCCTGCAGTTTACTCCCTTTCCCTTTGTCCTTTTCCTGCTTATTTTTTGCTTGGCTTTAAGAAAATATTTAAACTGGGAATGGTGGTAATTGCCTGTAATTCTGGAAGTAGAGGCAGAAGAATTGCTGCAAGTTTGAGGGCAACCTGAGCTACATAACAAAACCCTGACTCAAAAAACAAAAACAAAACAAAACAAAAGCTTAAGAGTATTATCTAAAAATCACCAGGGGACTTTTTTAAAAAGACAGTAACAAAAACCAATGTGTAGGTCTCAGCCAAATCTCCAAGAGTGGGGCAGGCATTGATGTGCTGCAGGTGATTTATACTTGAACAGGACTGCAAACTGCCATGTTTGGGGTGGGCTGGAGGTGCGCTTTTTGACCAGCCCTCTCTCCTTACTCTTGGCCAACATCTCCTTAGCTGTGTACCTCTTGGGGCCCATGTATGAGAGACCTAATCATTTTTCTGCAGGTAACTTTAATAGGCCTATTTGTTAGAGTGGAACTTCCTAGATTCCTTCACTTCTTGAACTTATTTTTAATAATAACACTTGTGCTTACTTGGTTATCTTTTGGGGTAGCTCAGATATCTTTAAAAGCTTTAGTATTAATCCCCACAGTGTTTCCCCAGAGCCAGGTAAGGTTTCCCTGTCATTAAATCTAATAACCTGAAATTACTGGGCTGTTGTCATGTTCTCAGCTTTAGTACTCCCCCTGTGGGTTGGATGGATACCCAGAATACCTTTCCAAGCAACCTGAGCAGTAAGATTCACTACTTGGTTTTTCTTAGGCAGAAGGTCAGTCTTACAAGGACCTCAGAAAGGTGTTCTTTCTAATCCTTGGTGAAGAGATTCATTTGGGCAGCTGGGGGCTGGGTATGGATAGTCTTAGGCAAAGGATATTGTAATGTTAGGGTTAGTAGGCATAAAAGCTGGACTGATCCAAAACGGAACCAATGAGACCAGAGGACAGCATGTGCCACCAAGATGTGTCTTTGGCTGATGTTTAAATTGCATTAAATTAAAGGGTCTTTCTCATTCTCCATTGTGGAGTCACAAAGGGCAAAATTAGTGTCATTTCCAGCAGCTCTGAGCCTCTAGAACTGTCAGTCTCTGTGAGGGTCACTAGGCATAGTAGCTCAGTGAGTACTGTTCTGAAGAGGCAAGAAACCTCTGTGTTTGAGGACTTCTGAGGACAGTAATCATTACAAGTTCAGTGAATCCTAACATGTTGGTTATTTTCTGCAGTTCTTTCTTTTGGAGGGGGGGTAATGGTACTGGGATTGAACCCATGAACTTCACGCTGAACTTCACAGAGCTACATCATCAGGCTTTTTCATTGTTTGTCTGTTTTTGAGATAGAATCTCACCAAGTCTGTAGGCTGGAGCATCCTGCTTCAGCATCCCAGAGCCCCAGGATTATAGGAGTGTGCTGCTATGGCAGGTTTGCAAAGCCCCTCCCCCCTTTAATCTAGATAAAGAAGTTTCTGTTAACCCCTATCATACCATAACAGAAAGAACTGGGGTGTGTGATTGGAAAGTAGCAAGCACCTTGTACTTTTTATTTTGTGAAAGTGTTCCCCCAAAAATGGTCCCCAAGAATGTGTCATGTCTAGTCATTTTCTAAGTTTATTCCATTAATTGGTTACTTAGTCCTGTCTCTGAACAACACTCTGTGTTGGGGATGGAGAGGGATACAAAGTGTGGAAAATGAAGCTCCCATTCTCAGAAATGTACAGTCTGCTAGAGGGAGAAATTCAGGTCTGTGTTAGTGAGGGTAGCACATGACACATGCCTAGAGAGATGGAACCTGCTGTGGGGATTGTTGTCCATGACCACATGGATTCTTACTTACTACCTTTTGTGAGGCAGAAAGCAAAATATGTAGTACGTTTCTAGAGCGTTTATCACAGGATAGGGCTGGAGAGGTAACATATGTTGACCTCTGTTTCCCCTATCCATTTTTATTCTTGGTTCAGTGATTTCTGTTCCTTCATTTTAAATCCTTTTGCCATGCCCAGTGTTGTAGGAGCCAGATTTATATACAAACTAACAAACTTTTGTGGCAGGCTTGGCAGGGAGCTCAGACAGAGGGGTGGAGCTGAGTAGTTTTTATGCAAACCAGACCCTGTGAACCTGCTTGGCACTGATCATGGTGTGTATTTTCAGTGTTTTAGATTTGAAGAGATACCTTTGCAGAGTACGGGCCCTCAGTGTGCAAGGTGTTTTCCCTTGAAACTTTGGTTTTTACCTGGACATTTTGTGAAGGCCACTCTTCAGGCAGCCCTTGTCAATTTTGCTGAATGTCAGCAAGCAGCTACTGTCACTACTCTGATGCCAGGTAGGAAGGTGATGCTTTTACTTTCTAGCAAAATAGCCTCTGGCCTTTTGGTAGCACTACATTTAAAGGTCAGTACCCTCTGTCCTTCTCTTGCTTTCTCTGTCCTCACTGTCATCTTTATAATCTATATTTTCTGGAAGCTGCTCTTGTAAAAGGCACTGGAGCTGTGTTTTAAAAGAGATTGCTTTGAGTATGTCTGATGGTGCTAGTATTGATGGTAAACTTGAGATGGTCACCTTATTCCTTAGGAGGAAGTTCATGATTTATAGTTTTGACTGATGGGAGAAGGCATTAGTGATTTATTTAAAAGAGGATTTTCTTTTACTTGGCCATATATTCCTGTTATTCTGGGTTTGTACCACAATTTGAAAATATTATAATTCTGAGTAGTTTTCTTAATGAAGTTAGCCAAGGCAGTCATGCTGGTTTTAGTGGTGGCATTCTTACTTGCCATTGAGGTCTCATTTAATTTCCCAGGCCTTGCACCTGTCTTTTAGAGGCTGGCATGTTAATTGCAGATGGATACAAATATTTTTCAAAGGTGTAATATGCTAGTTTAATGAAGAACCTAGAGTTGCCGTAAAAACCTTTTCAAAATTAAGTTTATATGTGGTGATTTTTAAACGATAGTAGATTATAATGTATCTTTCATGATGGTGATTAAGTTGTAAGTTTAGTCAAACATCTGTTTATTTAGCAAAGTGATCATGAATATTCCCTTTGCAATTAACATTGATTTATGGAAGATCTATACTTATAATTAATAGATATTGAAGGTGTGCTAAATATACTTAGGCTCCTGATTTTGCTGTTTTTTTTTTCCTTGTTTTTCATTTTTGTCATTTCTTGGGTGGATTTAAAGACATTCTCAGCTTATGTTTAATTCTCTATGTGCATATACAGTGTGACTTGTTAAAAACCACTGAACTCTGGTGAAATGCTAAGTAACTCAGTTTTTGTTCTTGAATATATATGCATCACCAGGGTCCTAACCTTGTTGTATGTGCATGAAGGACACATTTTTGCCAGACTGGACACTTATTTCTGTATCTTTGGCCTGTCGTATATGCAAGAAACGTTTTGAAGTGGGCCATCATTATGTGATGATTTGCTCATTTTTCTTTAGCTGTCCTGTGCTTTCTTTCAGAGTAATCAACAGTGTTCAATTATCTTTTCTCTTTTTTGTTTTAGAAAAATAACATACCTGCTAAAGTCCCTTGTCAGATAATTTAATTTTGGTTCTCCTTGTCTTAAAATCAGAAGTATAGGTACAGAAAGGAAAATGATTTGGGGGCAGTGCAAAATAAATAGTGGGAAGAGGGAATTTGGGGATTTAATACTCTTCTTCATGAGCACACACCTGCAATCCCTCTGACTGGTTGGGTAGTTGGAGCAGGCTCTAAGATGACCTCACCGGTGACTGGTTATTCTGCTCCATCATCTCCTGTGCATTTTGCAGATTATGTGATCCCTGAGCAAAATTTTCTCTCTTAAACTTATGTTACACTTTTAAACTGATAGTACGATTAATTCCAAGACCACTAAACTTTACTAAAAATAGTACTATTAATGTTTTAAACATCTTCAGTAAGTAAAAAGAAATTCAGGGGAACTTAACTGTGCGATAATTTAGGGAAAGAATGGAAACAGGGATGCTGATTTATCTTTGTTTTCTTCTGTTTCTTTTATAGACAACTTTAAGGATATTGTTAGATCTTATTTTCAGAATTCTACAACTTGGGTAGCTAGAATCTTCCTTGAATAGTATGCCTGGCCTAACACGTGATCAGTGACTTAAGATAATGCAGGCAAAAGGTGAAAGAAAAAAAACAATAAGGTTATGATTAATACGTACATGCTTCCCCTTCTCCTTCCCAGAATTGCTACAATTAACTAAAAGTGACTTTATTTTCTTTTAATCACTGATTTCATCATGGACTTAGTAAGTCTGTGGGAAGTCTCCCAGTTCCCAACACTTCATATACCAAAGTCTGATTAAGTGCTGCCAATGATGGATATTCTGAGCCATTTAATGGCTTGAGTGTTTGAGAGGGTGCTCTCACCCTAGGCATCTCTAGGAGAGACAGAGACCCTAATTTCAGCTGCTGTCTGTTTAGTTGCTTGCACTTTCTTTCTCAGATATTTATAAGGCTTCAGGGCCACCCTGGAGCAGTCAGCACTTTTATGTGCTGAGGATGCTGAGTTTGTGTGCGCGCCTGTGTGTGTGTCAGTGTTGCATGTTACCCAACAGTACCTGTAGGAGAAACAGTGGGCAGCACTGAAGGGAATGGCTGTGTTGGAGACTTGCGCATCTCTAGATCTGTTTTTCTTGATTTTATAACGTAGTCTCTGCCCACCATTATGCAGTATAATTTTGAAAGAACTTTTAAAAATTATACAGTATGCCTTTGACCATGTTTGTCTTAATAGAAGCAAGCAGAGTTCATAATTTAATTTTCTTACAGAAGCAAGGTTGAAGATTTTTTTTCAATTCTGTCTTGCCCACTACTATCTTTTGAGCCCCAACTCTGTGGTCTTTACTCCATTTTCATAACAATGGTTTGTTGTGCCTCAGACTCTAGGAATTATGATATGAAATGGGAATGAATAGCAAGAACCAATGACTGTTTAAAGGAGAAATCTGTTTGCTATGTCACAGACTCATCAGAGAAAGGCATGAGAAATGGAAAGGAAGAATGGAAACCCAGATGTCCTGCTGGTTGGAGGAAACTCTCCATTATTCCTGATCTTTTGGACCTTACTTCATTGAGAGATATTTTGGATTGGTTATGCAGCTTTTCTGACTCATTTCTTTTGTGAACATGCATCCTTTGAGTATGATGGCCTTAGGTTAGAAAATACATGTTGGCCTTACAAAAATACCTATTTATACTCTACCCTATGTGCCTTACTTGATTGCCTGTCTCTGTTCCATTTCTTCCCATGGCAGTGACTGGCCATTTTGAGCCATGGTCAGTGAGTTACATATGGGACTAAGCAAGGCTACTTACTTTTATTTTTAATCTTCTGAGTAGTCAGCCTATGCTAGTAATACTTGACTATGTTCAGCATGATGTGGAGCCAGGTGTTCTGTTCTTCTTTGTTAGTACATTTTATTTCTTTAAATTTTTTGTTGTTTTGTTATTAAGGTAACTATTTAACTTACGTGGAATAATCACATGAACTTCTTCTGAATGACTTTGCATTCAGTACACATAGGGCACTTTTTATCTGTATGTGTGTGGAAGATGTGGCTTGGGAGCCAGAGTGTCTTTCTATAGAGAAACAAAGGAAAATGTGATTTTTTTTTTTTTTTTTGAATGAGGGGAGTCTTTTCTAGTTTGGTCATATAATTCAGTGTGATAAACTCTGTTTCTTTGAAAATTATCCACATGCTGATATTACCCTATCATAAATAAATTGTTAGAGGTCCTGGATCTTATGCATTGGATATAAATAGCATGTGTGGCTGTAGAAAGAACCTTATGTGTAGGATTGCCTATGACAGTTTCTGCCCTTGTCTCAGGAATCATAGACTTGAAACACTTGTTGCATCTGCTTTTTGCTCATGTAGATCATCAGCAGTTGCACTATGTGGCAGATTGCCATAATGCATTGTTTTCGTTCAAGGTTCTGATGGTATCTGAGGAGTTGGCCTTAGGTACTAAGGGACATTTCTATGAGAATGGGTTCTCTAGATACAAATGGTTTCTGTAACTGTCATCATAGAGGGAAACTGGAGTTAGATAAACTCAAAAACTTCTTGTCTGACCTGGAAGATCCTTTGAAAACTTTTTTCTTCACTAACTGCAGTTATTAGAGTCTAATTATAGCATATTTGGCAACACTTAACATCAGTGCTTTGTGGAAATGACTTGCTTATATAGACCCACAGCACAGTATTATCCTACGAAGACTAATTTTTCAGGACATACTAGGTTTTAAAAGTGTTTTTAAAAGCAAATTAGCTAAAGGCAACTCATGTCTTACATTATCAGTTTTACTATGTTATGTTGTCACTTACATGGATTTTCTTCCCTTACCTTTTAGTTGACTGTTGCAGCAGACTATAGAAGACAACAGAGAAAAGCAGGTTTCTTGGTCATTATAGAATTAATATATATATTTTTTACATTGGTCCAGATATGATTATTGTCTCCCCTTCCAACTTCTCTCTTTATGTATATCTACTATTTTAGATCAAGATCTTGATCTTTTTTCTCTTAAATATTTGGTTAGCAACTGTTCATGTCAACACTGACTTTGTTTCTAGCTTAATGGGAACACAGACTTGCATGAAAACAGGATATTGAAGTGAGAATCTGGCACTCATGGGGATCGTGCTTGTTGGCTGGACTGTACCTAGGATTCTTGTTTCTCTCTCTTGTCCTGCTTGACCTCATGTCTTCTGTTGACAGCTTGTTTTCTGCCTTTTGCCCACAGTACTGTTAAGTGATGTGCTTTCTCAGCCTAAGTCTTTGCACCTTTTCCTTGTAAGTGAAGTTTGTATACATGGTACCATCCTTTCAGAACACTCCCGTGTTTAAACATATAGTGTTCTTGATTAGAACTCCATAGGTACTATATATGCTTAAATACATGAAAAGTCTTTTTAAAAAGAGGAAAATGTGCATTAGAAATCATGCTTCTTTTCAGTGGAAAATAAAGCTACTTGAATTGATCCATTAGAAATAGTGGCAGTAATTAAGAAGCAAGAAAACCTATTTCAAGAAGGAGTAGATAG
Organism: Hydrochoerus hydrochaeris; assembly: GCA_004027455.1. Lineage (NCBI taxonomy): Eukaryota > Metazoa > Chordata > Mammalia > Rodentia > Hydrochaeridae > Hydrochoerus > Hydrochoerus hydrochaeris. The sequence continues at coordinate 115,649 of PVLA01004663.1, read as the reverse complement.
AATAGGGTGGTTTAGTGGAAGAAATGTCATTTAAGGAGGCTTTGAGTGTGGGTGAGTGGAAGTTACAAGGCATATATGGGTGCTGGAAGTAAAAAGATTTTCAAGGTCATTGTCCCCCCCAACTATAAACCTACATTGGAATCACAGAGGTGCTTTAAAAAGAAAATAAGCCAAAACTAAAGAAACAGCAAGAAGAAACCCAGAGTCCTGTTGCAGCTTCCTTTCTCAAACCGGTGTGTCCGCTTGGGATGGGAGTATATAGACATGAGGATATATTTGCAAGCACTGCCGATGATTCAGGTGTGCCTTTAGTCCTAAGATAAGACTGAGCCAGGCAGGGCAGTAAATGCTTAGAATTCCAGCATTCTGGAACACACTGAGGCAAGAGGACCTCAATTTTTAGCCTAGTGACTCAGCAAGACCCTGTCTCAAAGTAGAAGGGTGTTGGATAATATAGTTCAGGAAAGATAGCTGGGAACCAAAACTGAAAGTTATTAAAAGTACCCTGAAGATAGTTTTGACTTTATTCTGTGGCCTGAGAAGCCACTGAAGGTTTTTGAGTAGCGATTTGATATGATCACAGTATTGTATTAGGAATATTCATCATGCTTTTTATGTTATTAATGATGCAGTATAGAAAGTCTGAAATTAGGTAGTGAAGTTTAGAAAGAATACAAGCTTGTTAACCATCATGATTAGCTTGTAAGGTTTGTTGATTGATTAAATTTGACACAGGATAGTCAAGTTGTAGATCACAGGGTATACAGATTGGATGGAGATTTAAACTTGTGATCCACAAGGATAATTGAGATGGGAAGGAATATTGCAAGTTTGAGCCCAGCTTGGGCAATTGAGTGGCGTAGTGAGACCCTGTGTCAAAAATTAAAAAGGGCTGAGAATGTAGATCAGTGCATAAGCCCTGGGTTCAATTCCCACTACTGCTGTACATATATATATATATATATATATATATATATATATATATATATCATACATACATATAAATAAAAGAGGGTATTGGTTTGGGATACTGGATAATGAGTGTGGGTAATGAGATAAAGTTCAAATTGCTGTGTTGGAAGTAAAATCTGTTAGTATGAGTGTTTTAGCAAGAATTTGAAAATAAGCCTGACTTGGTGGTACATGCCTATAATCCCAGCACTTGGGAGGCTGAGGCAGGAAGACTGCAGTGAGTTTAAGGGCAACTTGGGTTACATAATGAGGCTGTGTCTCAAAAACCAAAAAAAAAAGAAAGAAAGAAAGAAAAAAAAGATTTTGAAAATAAGTTAGGTTTAGTTACATAAAATTTATGTGGCAACAAGAAGTTTGACTCAGTTGCACATAAGCTTATTTTTAATCTAGTAAAGGACTACTATCCCAGCTGCAGATGGCCATGGTAAATGTGAAGAAGGTTTAAGTTAAGTTAGGATTTGAAGGTCTCCAGTGTGATGGTTCTTATGAGCACAGGGAGCATCAGGACTTGCCCATTGGTAAGAGTGAAGAGAAAGATTGAGGTAATGAAAGTCCTTGTCAAATGTCAGTAGGGATTAAATTTGGAAATTTTTGAGTTTCAAATGGTCATATGGTACATGTATGATATATTAATTACTGCATGCTACTGACAGTGGGTTATGAACACATAAGCATTTCTGCATTGCAATGTGAGTATTCATATTACATGGAATCAAGACTTTAAAGTAACCTTGCATGTGATCTTTTGGTTTTCAGAGCTTTTTGTAATTCACATTATGGATAAGCAATTTTGGATCTGTAGTTTGGAGCCATTCTCTGTTGTAACTTTAACAAGGAATGGACAAAGGCATGGAATCAGATGTAGGAAATTTCTTTAGAAGGATGCATTTTTATTAGTCTGTTTAGACTCAGGAAAATAATTTATACTTTCTTCTCTTTGTGTTTGCTTTAAGGAAAAAGCAGCAAAGTTTAGTGAAATTTAGTTAGATGACAGTAAGCACAGAATGAGTGGGTTCATGCTAGTAGAAAGAAAAATGGCACAGGCACCTTCTTTTTGAGCTGATTTTTAGCCTCAGATATATGTAATGGTGATATGTATCTTATGGTTTGGTAGTAAAATTGTATTGGTTTACCAATGTCTGTAAAGAGGTAGAGGGTAGTTCATAGTAGACTCTATGTTATGGAAATGGTCTATAAAATTAGATAATATAACCATATGACTTCATTTTAGGGGTTGCTGCTGTTTTCATTTCAGTGCAGACTTTTTGTAAACACTCACTCAGTATCCTGCCTTCTGTTGAAAGATGAGAGTGATACTGGACTCTAGGTTATGGATTGGCAGACCTGATTCTTAGCTTCTCTAGAGACCTTTTTGTAGATTTTGGCATGGCTCTGAGCACATGAACCGTTTGGTATTATAGCCCATGAACTGAGATAGGATAGTTTAACTACAGGGATGTGTCTTTTTAGTGGTAAAGTGGTGGGCCTTGTTCCTGTTGTCAGATACTAAATGGGAGCTGCCTTTCTGTCTGTGCATGGCCCCTGGCAGACTACCCATACCACCCCCAGTGTTTCCCTGGCTTTATGTAGATGAGTGGAACCATGGATTAGAATGGGCAAGGCTTCTAAGGCAGACTACTTTACTAATTAAAGAAGGAAGTTGGCTGGAGGTTACCCTTAGCCCTCCTTGGCCCAGGGATATTCTTTCTAGAGAGACTGGCCTCAGTATCCCCCTTTGTTTGAGAGATAATGGTGCAGGTTTCTGTGTGGCTCATGGCAATACCATATCCCTGTTTTAGCAAATCCTTGGGTAGGGCAGGATTTGGGAAGTAAGGAGAGTCCTTGCATTTTTCTAGGATTGTTGTGAACAAATGACCCTATTGCATTACCTGGCTACTCAGCACCCTCTGGACATTGGCCTAGTCATGGGCAATTGGCTGTCCAAATAGCATGTGCAGGTTTGCAGCCGGAGCTCTCAGTGAAGATGAGACACAGTGCTTCCCCAGCTGATTGCTCGAGGGTGCGATACCCGATGTGCAGCTGTTGCCTGAATTCCAAGTAGCATCTGAGTGTGTGGCTGGCACTTCCCACTCCCCTTCCTTTCTAGTTGCTACTCTGTGCATATCAGATGAATGGGGTCTGGTGTTGGCTGGGATCCAGCAAAGCCAGCCATATTGTTAGATGTGCTATTTCAGCTTCTCCCCTTCCTCTCTTCCCTTTTGCCAATATATGGGGTGTGACCTTCTGAATAGAAATGGAGTTTGTTCCAGCAAGGGTTGTACTGGTCATGCTGATCTCCATTTCAATTATGAGTGGTTTTCATTCTGCTCTGTATTGAAAACAGGCATGTGGAAATATGGAGGAGGCAGGTGTGTGGTAAGCCCTGGGTGGTGAGTTTTGTTTTGGAACCAGTGTCATTGCTTACACATTTACCTGCACTTGAATGAAACATACAGGCTGGATACCTGTTGTGAGCCAGGCATTGGAAATAGAGAGATGGAGACAAGCACTTTACTTCCTTTGGAGACCCAGCTAACCTCACTGCTATGCAGGCTGCTTTGCCGTGTTCCTCAGTTGTCTCAGTAATCAGCTCTGGGCTGTTAGACTGTTTCCTTTGGATGAGCAGAAGGGCACTTTACAGAGGTTTAAGGAAAGAAACTGGCATTGTGTGTGTGTGTGTGTGTGTGTGTGTGTGTACGCACACATGCACGCATGCGAAGAACCAAATAAAATATTAAGCTTTGTGGACCACACCATCTCTGTTACAACCAGTCAGCTCCTGTAGCTCAAGCCTGGACTGTACAAGTAAGTTCAAGGCCAGCCTGCACTACATACCCTAGCTCAGAAAATTATACTAAGGGTCTAAATGAAAAGACATAGTATGTTTCAGTCTTTTCTTTTTTCACCCCAGTACTGGGGATTGAACCCAGGGCCTTTGCACTGAGCTACATCCTCAACCTTGTTTGTTTATTTCGATGCTAGGGTTGAACTTTGGACCCTTTTTAGCTGGGATTGTAAGTATATGACAGGCATATGCCACTATACTGCCAAATCTTTATTTTAGAACACTGAAATTTCGAATTTCAAAAACTTTTCGCTTCTCTAAATATTATTCTTCTGATTTTTTTCAAATCATCAAAAAAAAATGTAAAGACCATTTACAGCTTGTGGGCTGTCCAAGAAAGCCAGGTTTAGCCTGTTTACTATCCTGGTAATGAGGTGTTGGGCACTGACCTCTGTACCCAGCTCTCCCTCCTTTCCTTATTGTCTCAGGAGTGTCTGCTTGAAGACAGCTGGTGCAGCATCGATTAGATTCTGTTCCCTTAACTCCTGTTTGTGTGGTTTGCCAGCCTAGAGATAAACAGGGTATTGACCCAGTGATCTGGAGTAGCTCCTGGTTTTCTTAGGGACAAATAGAGTCCCCCTTCAGAGCTTCAGAGTGTGGAAAGTTCAGTGCCTGCCTCTGGGTAATGAATTCCTGTTAAGTGTCTTGAGAGCATCAGTTCAGAAGAGTTGTTTTAAATTCTTATTGGAGAGTAGTTCGAGCTTTGGAGAGGATGATCTGAATGGATTTTTTTTTTCCTTTTTCTTTTTATGGTACTGGGGATTGCTCTAACACTGAGCTGCTTCTCCAGTCCCTTTTTATTTTTTGAGAGAGGGCCTCTTCAAGCAGGACTTACTGTCTTCCTGCCTCAGCCTCCCTAAGTGTCAGGCTTCTGAATGGAAGTTTTTACCAACAGCCATAGTGATAAAAAGAAACAATATACTTTTTATCTGTGGTGAAGCAGAGGCAATGCAGAATAGGCTCATTGCAGCAGTCTTGCATGCTGGGAACCAGATATTGTTTGTAGGTGTGTTTGGCATGAAATTGAGATGGCGATTTTTCCTAAACTTGGTATTTCAATTGAGAAAAATTTCCTTTTTCCCTTCTGCCTCCTGACATGAAACCTTAGTCCTAACCAAACTTTACTTCTAGAATTACTTGTTGTATAACAGGGTAAAGATGAAGGTATTACAAAGTTTCCTTGGATGCCTGGGTATCTAGTGTACTTCTCATTTCTGATAAATCTTTTAATGCTTTTATAGAACATCCCTGATGTATAAATAAGGGAGGATAGAGCAATCTAGTCTTGTGGATTTTCCTTTGCCCTTTATTGTGTTCATTAAAGCACTATTTGTTGTATCCTGTCTTCCTTGTCTGTAGAAGATGCATGCTTCAGCTCTTACTGTAGCTTGTCTCCTAAACCCTAGCCAGCTGATAAAAGTTCTGTAACAGCTGATTACTGCTAAAATGGTTACCTCTTTGTCAATACCCTGCCTATCACCATGAAAAAGAAACAAATTTGATTCCTGGAGAGCCAAAGTAGATCTCTTCCCCAAAGTTAGCTTTTACTATACCGCCCCGCTCCGAACGCATGCACTCAGGGTGTATTTATTAGTATTTTATTCACATTTCCCCCCATGTAGATTATCAATTAGAAATGAATTGGAGCTAGCAGCCTGCTAGCAAGATAGGAAGCAGAGTAAGATAAAACAGCTTTTAGAGTCTCTGAATATGATGTGTCATTTTGTGCCATTGTATTTTCTATTTGGAAAATAGAAAATGATTTCTCTGTTGGAACTGTATGGATTATCTTCCTGAGTGAAAATAGGGCTCAAGTTGAAGAGGTCAAGTAGAGGAAAATAATTTTTCTTAAAGTGGGCCATCATGCTTTGGGGGCTCTGATTTTGCCAATGATGGGATGTTTTGTTGTTTTTCATTATACAGCATCAGTGTCCTTGCTGGAACTAAACTTGTCACAGCCTTCACTATAAGTAAGGTGAGTTACAGAAACAAAAGCTCTGGCTTCTCACTCATATACCCATCGCAGGGAAGCTGTGGCTCTGCCTCAGATTATGTTGGGGGCTATGTTGACTGAATATTTTTTTTATCAATACTGTATCATGGGGAAACAGAAAACAATACAGCAACCGAGAACTCACTCATTCTGCTTTTGCTAGCTACTCTCAAATCTAACAGGACCAGAGGTATTTAATCCTTCCTCAAGGCATATGGCTGAGCCTGACCAGTGTGATGGGAGGTTGTTTATCCTTTTCCAGAGAAGGACAGACAGCATCACAGAATTGATGGTTGGTCACATTTATCCTGTCCCAAATAGGAAACCCATATTCCTCATTTGGAGAAAAAAGTTAAAAGTTATTTTTGTCCTGTAAAAATTTAATGGCTTTTTTGTGGGGAGGGGTGGTTAGAAGTCAATAGCATTCAGAGTCTTAGAGAATATAGTGTTCAAGTTTTGGGTCTTCTTTTCATTAGCATTTTCACTTTTGTTTTGTTTTTCTCAGTTTTCTGAAAGCTTCATTTCTTAAAGACCTCGATAAACCCTTTTGCTTCTATGGACTTATTCTGATTTACATAGCTGTACCCAGCTTTGGGGCCAAATTGTAGGGGAGATCTTTGGAACCTACAGAAACATTTGGCACATGGCCTTCCACTTGATACCAGTTTATATTCTGAGTAAGCGATGCTAGAAATTATATATTATAACTGACATCTACTTCCTGTGGCCTGAAATAGCTAAGTAGATTCATGCTAACTTAATTCACTGTGTCAGTGCTTACCTACATATTGGGTACTGCAGATCCCAAAAAGAGAGTGACGCCTTGTTCTTTCATAGCTAGTGTAGTGGCAAGTAAATGTCCCTACCTGTGCATATGTAGCATGGAGGCATCTGAATGAAAATGAGCCAAGCAGGTCTGGCTGGGAAGAGTTTATGTCTCTTTCCCTTTTCCATTTCTTTTCTGTAGAAGAACATTTGGTGGTTTGAAACGAGCCAAGCACTGATTCTGAAACCCAGTCTGAAATCTGATGGTGTCTTCTGTCATTGCTAACTAAGCTGAGGACTTGAAAAAGTAGCATCTGTCCTATTTTGGAAACTTCTCAAGATAAAATCCAGCTAATGATAGGTGGCTATACGGGCCTTGTATTCGGGAGTGAAATATAAAGTCTGTCTTGAGCAGTAGTAGGTATACAGAGTTTTTGTGTCTGTGCCCTTCAGACTATGCAGCAGCTAGCTGCAAATGATGGTCTAATTTGATGTGGTGGCTCCATTTGAAAGCAGAAGCTGCTGGTTTCAGACCAGCTCCCTGTAGGATAATGAATTGTCATGCCTCTGCTGATTATCTAACAAGTTTGTACAACGTGTAACACAAGCTGACAGGACAAACAATTTTATTAATTTAAGCCTGCTGCTAATGGGATTGCAGTGCTATATGAATGTAGGAGTATTATCACAAATGTAAGAGTATGGTACTCCACAAATACTTGTAGTCTGGGGTTAGTAATGGAAATAGTCTATTAATTTTTCAAGATAATGTTTAGTTTTTCCATTTGTTAGATGTGAATTGAAAAAATACTTATGAATATCTGGGAATTTATAGAGCTCAAATAAAATGAACCATAATATCAGCCTCTGAAGTTGACTTGATAAATGCCAGTGGGCAGTGGATAAACTTACAGTTTTTACAAACCGATTACAACTAGAAGAGTTTTTGTCTTAAATATGTTGAGGGTTTGATCTTTAGTTGGGAGATTGCTGGGGCCTGTGGGGAGGAGGATTATATTTTCACTTTGTGGCCTTTGATCTGCAATATTTTAATTTCAAATTCTCTTGTGTTCTTTGGTGTGAATTTAACAATTTGAGGTAGTTGAATCTTGGATTTTTGTTTAGATCATTTATACTTATGAAAGAGACTTATTATTCAAGAGACATTTGGCCAGTTTAAGTGATAAGAAAGAGGCTTCCTATGAATTCTGTGTAATATTATCCTGGATTCTGAGAGATATATGTTCCCAGCATGGAAATAATGTAGCATTAGCTCCAGGGAGCTTCAGAACCTGTAAGACTACACAGATGTTGGGATAATTTCGGCGTGAACGGCTGTGTGTCAGAGCTTTAGAAAAAAGATAGTCACTGTGGCTTCTCCTTTGAGGACATTGGCTAAAGAAAGTAGCAGTGTGGCAGGCTTTTGTCATTTGTGAAGCCTACCAGCATGCAGGCCTTTGGAGAGTACAGGCTATAATCTGTGCCAAGTTAATGAGGCAGGCAATCAAGAATTTGGGGCATTGGCATAAAAAGTCACTTTTTTGTTTTTTTGCTGTTGTTATTCTTTTATTAAAGTAAATGTAAGACAGCAAGTGAGTGATACCTCATCCTTAGGAGTGTGAGTGTATATGGTGTTTTGTTTGAGGTCCATAGATGCACTGTCTGCATCCTAACAGTAATGATGTTGCTGTTTATTAGTCATTCTTTCCTTTCTCCAAGTGCCTCCCTCTCTCAACACATCTGCTTTAGGAAGAGCTTATGTACTTCAGAGCTTCCCTCCACCCCCAAAGCATATGGGGCAGAAGAGGAGGGGAGAACCATGTAGGTAAGCTCTGTAAGTTCATTTTTTTTTACAATTTAAAATAATCACAAACTTGAGAATAGTTGAGGGGATATTTCCCATGTTATTTTCATTCTTCTAAAGCAAGAGTGTATAGAGCATCTAGACCTTCTACTATCCTTACCTCTGTTCCTTGCTGTATCTTTCTTCCTGTCTTTAGTTCCTTCTTAACACTGGCCTTTGCTTTAACCATTACTCTAGGATTCCTGTGCTCTAGGATTTACCCTCTACTGGAATCTGTGACCCCATAGAATCTGCCTTCCTCACATCATATACTTATCACCAAATAAGTTAAATATACAACTTTTTAAATATATATTGCAGCCCAGACATGGTGGCATTTAGTAACTTAGCAAGACTCTCTTTGCAAATGTGTAAATAAATAAGTGCTGAAAGTGTAGCTCAGTGCGAAGGCCCTGCGTTCAGTTCCGAGTACCCAAAACAAAACAAAAGTAGAATTAGTAGTTTCTGCCAGGAATAACAATATCTTTGCGTGGTGTACAAATTTCAAGTAATTTCCAATTCTGTTTCCAGTAGTGATAAAAATTATTCTTCATTTACATGTAAATGATATTACCCTATCATACTTTTTTCTAAAAGCACTAGATATTTTGGTTATTTTAGTTTTTGAAATTAGGTTATCTTTTTCTTACTAGCTAGTATGAATTTGAGGTTTGTTTTGAATGTCTTTAGTAGAATGTGTATTTTAAACATCTTTTCCTAATCTGTCGCTTGTCTTGCCACTCTCTTAGTGACTGATAACCCTTCTTAAATGTTTCTGGAAATACCTATGCCCTTACTGTTGTGTTTTGTTTTGGAGAAACTTGTTTATTCATTTTATTTTAGAGAAACTTTCATACCATTGATGCTATTATGTTGGAACATAAGTGTGAGACAAATATAAAACAGTTGCTGTGCTACAAGTTCTTCCTGAGTTCCAGGCTTCTTTGTAGAGTACTCAGCAAAATTCATTTTTGGGGAGGACAATTACCTCATAACATGGAGTTGATAGTAACCACCATTTAACTTACTGTCTAAGTCCTAAGCATTTGAAAATAGACACATCACAACACAGCATTGTTGATAGGTTCTGCTACTGTCCCCATCTGACAAATGAGAAAATTAAAGCTTACAAAGGTATGCTATAGAGAGAAAGGTATGACAGGATCTTGCTATTTTATGTCTTATTTCATTCCCAGATATGTTCTGCCCTCCACATTTGTTTTGGTGAGTTTTTACCATGTGCAAGGCACAGCTTTAGAAAGTCATCTGTAAAAAACAGCCCTATCCTTATGGAATTAACTTTCTGTGTCCTATCCCTACTGTAAATTACCTCTGTTGAGTTAGAGATTGATAGTATATCAAAAGATTTATTTTAATTTTAAAATTTAACAGCCTGAAGATATGACTAGAATTGTTTTTTGCAATTTTTTAAATACTACATTTCTGACATGTATGTCAATGATGTTGAAACCGTGGTTTATTTTAGCATTTACTGCTGCCAAATCCAGTGGTTTTGAAGTGTGTATTTGTAGTACAATCTTGCTAAAATGTTTTAATTAATATGTAATCTATGGTGATATAGTAAAAAATTGAAATAGGCAGTTTTCAAACTGCAGCTGTTACTTTCAGGTTTTTTAAAGAAATGAGTACATATTGCTTATTATACAGCATGTACAATCAGTTTAATGAACAGAGAAGAATTATCTAGATGTTGCATGTAATTTAAAATCATGTCTATCAGGTTTTCCTTCTGTAAAGTAATTCCCTTAGCACAATTAATAAATAATGTGTGTTGAAACTATATAAATTCTTTTTTCGGCTTTTTGAAATGTTTCACAATGTTGCCCAGGCCAGCCTTGTACTCACCATGTAACCCCAGCTGGTCTCTAACTTGTGATCCTCCTACCCCAGCTTCTCAAGGGTTGAGATTACATATGTGTGCTACCATGCCTAGCTCAATTCTCTTTAATTTAAAATTGATATCATATTTTATTCAATGAGCTACGATCCACCAGTATTACTTTTTTTTTTCATAGCTAAATTGTCCCTGATTTGGCTAGTGAGGTCTCTTTTAATCTGGCTTCTGTGTCCTTCTGGCATGTTTCCATTGTTCTTTTTGCTTCTGTGGTTTCCTGGATGAGGCTTGTATTGGGCAGCTTTTTCTGTTGCTTGGACAAAATACCTGACATTTGCAGTTTAAAGGAGGACAGGTTTAATTTGACTCATGGTTTCACAGGGTTCTGTCCCTGCTTGGTTGACCCCAAGGCAGAAACATGGTGAAAGGGCATGGAGGAGCAATGCTGCTTACTTCACAGCAGCCAGGAGGCAGAGCACAAGGGAGCATCAGTGAGAGATACATTCTCCAAAGGCATAACTCCAGTGACTTACCTCCTCAACTGGGACCTGCCAGACAGACATTCAGCTGTGAACATCAGCAGTTTAATCTACTGATAAGTATCATGCACCTCCAGCCCCACAATCCAGCCATATCTCCAAAAGCCTCCTGATCTAGTCAAGCCAACAGCATGTCACAAGGCTTATCAAATATCTCCACCTCAGCCCTGTTTCTGAGGAGTCTTTTTCCTCTTAGTGGAAAATTGTATTTAAATTTAAGATCTGATCATAACATGTGCTCATTATTTCTAGAATGTTACTTTTAAACCTCATCTGATCAGAGGTAGAGAGTGTATGTGTGAATACATATATATACATTTGTATTTCGATTGTCACGTATTAATGTTGAAAACCATTTATTCATGTCAACACCTTCAGTTCTACTCCAAGCCCATAAGGTTCATTTTGTTTTCTTCCTTCCTGTATTTGAGACTTCTTTCTCCAATAGTAAGAAATCTTGCTTCTGTTACTTTTAATATATTTACTGGTTTGGTCATTCTCCCTTTGTGCATCTAGTTCTCTCATTTCTGTTACCATCCTGTCACCTAAGTAGATACTTTATGGCACCCCAAACAGGAAGCCCTTCCTGCTCAAGTAGAAAATCTTGCTGGCCATACTCAGGCTCATGTGTTCCCATCTCTTCTTATCCTGCTTGTAGTTCTACCTCCACATAACAGGCTGTTTGGTCTCTCTCAGGACTCTCTGCATCTTTCTTAGACTCTGGCACCAGAATACCAGATGTGGACTACAAATATCACCCTGAGTCCAGATATGATTTGCATTTGGGCTGCTTTGACTTATTTGATTCATAAATCTGTCTCTTTAATCTGTGCTACTTTTATTTATTACTTGAAGGTCCCAATAGAGAATCACGGAGGAGAAATAAATATTAAAAGATCAGGCTACTTTGTGTCTGAAACCAGCTCTACTTCTAAGTCTGAGCTATTGGGATAATAACTGAGTTTAAATTTATGTTTGATTATGTGAAATAGCACTATAATGATGACCTTATAATGATGCCTAATAAATGAGGTTGAATAAGATAATAAATAGGAGATCTTTAGCAGATACTCGGTTCTTTTTGTTTACTCTCTAAAAGAATCTGGTATCTTGCTCATAGCCATTAAGGGCAAAGCATTTTGTTTGTCTTTAATAACACTACTAATTTTGAACTTTCCTAGTTTTGCTTAGGAAAATCGTTATGTGCCTTGATGACCATAAAATCAGTCATGAGGTTAATGTGTACCTTTGTAAGAGTCTCAAAAAACATCTCTCAGACATATGTTTGCCTTTCCAGCTTCTCTTTGCCATCATTAAGGGAAACTCCTTTGTAAACTCTTTTTCCTAATTATCTCTGTATCCAGTAGTTGTCCTTAAGTGTTAGATTTTTCCTGGCAGCTTTTCTTTGTTGAGCTCTTTGTCCTTGCTTTTAAGCATTTAGACCCTTCTGTTTGTGCTAGGCATTTACTGATTGCTGATACTGCAATGACATGGACCCAAGAAACTAGAAACTACATAAATAATTGCAAACTATGTTCTGGATGAATTTGTAGATCCTTAGAGTTTCAGTTTATAGCATAACATAATTTTGGGAAACATTTAAAAAGCATAGAAAGATTTCAAAATAGATTTCAAGTGGTATATTACTCTCCATATATACCTTAACTAGGACTGCTGGTTCGCACAGTTTTCTTCACTTCTCCATATGGTTTTCTAGGCCACCTAGCTCTATCATTTTGGTCATCAAGTACAAGATTAGCATGCTGAAAATCTTTAAATATTTTGTCTGCATCTAATTAAAGTTCAACTTCTCTGACTTTAACTGTTAATGTCTCTGAATCTAAGCAAGTTTCTTTTTGTGTGAGGGTTGTAGGAAGGACAATGCTTTTCAAAATGTGTGTGTTAATTCTTTTGTAAAGGAAATTCTTAGAGCTAAGGGTTCAGTATATACAACTGTCTATGGCTTTATCACTCTATGGTTTGGTATTTTTTGCTTTTATTTTTTTAATCTCAAGAGGGGAAAGTTGTGCTCTCTTCCTTATCTAGTATACCTGGGATATTTTATCTCCTCCATTAGCTGAGAAAAGATCCATTAAGGAAGGAAAGCTAGCCAAAAAAGTAAAAAAACCAAGAGAAAAGATTTGTAGAGAATGAGATTTTTAAAATAACACTTGTATAATCATATTGTAACTGTTTTGTAAATCTCAGTAACCTTCCATTTTTGTCTGTCTTTAGCTTTGAAAACCTGGAAGTTCTACTTTTGGTTAGATTTTATCCCACAGTTCAAAGCTAGCATCCATCTGGCATATCACTCATTTGGTCTCATTTTTAACACCCAGCCTTGCTTGAAAGCTGTTAAAATTATCTTCATGTCTCTTCAAGTTCTCATCTTGTCAAAGCCATTGTCTTTTTAAATTATCCTGATTTCAGGGTTTCTTCAAAGGTACATCTCCTGTGTAGCAGATATGGTTCTTACAGTTTTCTCCAAAGATTAGCACCTTGATAAAGTTTTGTTCAGAACTATCAGTGACTTTTGAACAGCCTTAACAAGTGTGTTCCAGAAGTTAATGGATTAAATTATGAGTCTGGTATTGAGGAATACTTGGGGCTTTCATTTATAACTGTTCTTGACATACAGTACAAAGAATTTTGGTATCAGTGAAAGGGACCTAAAATTTCTTCCCTGATCGTTTACTTTCTTCTTTTGTGGCCACAGGTGACCACATAACCTCATAAACCCTATTTTATGTCTAGAAGTGAATGGTGCTGTAGTTTAGATCTAGAATGTCCCCTAAAAGCCTCATGTGTTTAGAGGTGGGGCTTTTAGAAAGTGACCGGATCATGGGCACTGTACTCATCACTGGAGTAATCCACTGATGAATGCATAGCCAAATGTACGTTTAAGAAGTAGGGCCTAGTTGGAAGAGGTAGTTACTGGGAGAATAGTGTGGAAGGGTAGATTTCCTTCCTGGCTCCTCCTCCCACTCTGTTGACTTCCTGGCCACCGTGACACAAACAGCTTTCCTCTACCAGACCCTTCTTGCCTTGCAGCCAGCCAACGATGAATCTTTTGAAATCTTCTAAAAACCATGAGTTAAAGTATATCTTTCTTTAAATTATGGATTATCAGTTATTTTTTTCCCCAGCAACCAAAAAGTTAACTGAGATAAAAGGATTTAGAGTATATAGGGAAGGTACACTTAGAATTGTCCTCAGGGTCAAATTGATAATTTTATTAGTCTGCTAGGTATAACAAAATACCAGTGACTTGACTTAAACAACATTTATTTTCTCACAGTTCTGGAAGCTGTAAATCCCAGACCAGGGTGTCTCTTGGTATCCTTTGGTCTTAGGTTTGGTTTCCTCTGAGGTGCTCTCATTGCTTTGCAGAGAGCTGCTCTTTCATTGTCTCTCATGTACACATGTTCTCCTCATATCTCCTGTCCTGATCTCTTTTTACAAGATCTCCTGTCAGATTAGGACCTACTCTAAGTCCTTAGTTGAATATACTTAGGGTTAGGGCTTTGACATAAGAATTTTCGAGGAATGTATAGTGGTTTTCTCAATGTATTAGGCATCTTGGCTTATCAAAAGAATTTTACTGTAGTTCCATCTAAAGACAGGATTTAAAAAGAAGAATCAATCTCTGTGCCTAAAAATGTATCCTGTAGAATGGTCTCCCAGAAGTAGAAAGAACTAAATACTCAGAAGTAGAGGAATAACCAAGTAAGTTCTGGACTACTGGAGATTAATTCTGATATTTTTGAGTTATTTTAAGGTACTAAGGAGTACCAAGAGACATAGTTTATGATTTTATATATATATATATATTTTTTTTTTCTGATTCTGTACCTATCAAAGTTATATAGATTGTGTATGTACTTAGATTATTTAGGATATAGTATTGTGATAAAAAAAGGCAAAGATCATTTTATTTATGTAACAGTTAAAATTGTGCAGAAATAAATGAGCATATTGCAAGACTGAAAGTATACCGTTTTAGGGCAGTGTTAAACAAATGTTCAGGTAAAGAGTTGAGTGAAATTTTTATAACTTAAGGTTTATTTTTATAATAGTTACCTATATTCTCTTATATAAAAGCTGATTTTTGAAGAGGAAGCTGTACTTTAACACTCTTCTGCCCTGGGCTTCTCTGATGTTGTTTGTAACTATGTTGCTGTGTGAGTTTCCGGAAGTAGTGGTCTCAAACTTTTTGCTTTCAGGGCCTTATTACATTACTGTAAGTTATAGAGTATGTGGATTAATTATAACAATTGATACTGTTTTAGAAATGTGGGAATTTTTAAAAATATTAATTCATTAAAAAATAATGAGCCCATGCTAGTTAACATAAATAACTTTGTTTTTATGAAAAACCACTATCAAAAAATATTAAGAAATGTGACATGTTATTTTGGTGGGGGTTGCAACTGTTTAACATGTAAAAGTAAAAGGACAGTTGGAATTGCCTGCTTTATCCCTTTTTTGATGTTATTTTAGTTGAAGTTTTTGAAGGAATTGTGGCTTCATGCATATATGTATTGAAAATGTGA
Source organism: Hydrochoerus hydrochaeris (assembly GCA_004027455.1). NCBI lineage: Eukaryota > Metazoa > Chordata > Mammalia > Rodentia > Hydrochaeridae > Hydrochoerus > Hydrochoerus hydrochaeris. The sequence goes on along the minus strand of PVLA01004663.1, from coordinate 100,284 downwards.
AAAAGGAGAGGAGCAGAGTCTTTGGTCTGGATTCTGAGACCTACTGCTCTGAAACAGCAGGCTTTCCCACAAGGAGTACATTAAACATACTACCTGTCCATGTGGAACATAGAACCTGCTCTGTGGTTATAGATTGTGAGTAGTACTGTTGCTAGAGAAAAAGTACCATCATAAATCAGTGTCTTCTGTCATTTCACTCATCTTGGTCACTTCCAGTTCAAAGTTATGTAGAGATTTTACACAGAAAGCAGGACTATGCTCTCTAAGTTTAGCACAGGTAAGAAATCTTTGAAATTTTTAAGCTGCCCTTGTTGTCAGAGAAGAAAAGTAACACATTTGAAATTGTGCATCCTAGGGGTCCCTTTTTTACTGTCTTGGGAACCATCTTTCTCAACATTGGGACTTCTGCTAACATTTTTTATAAATGTAGCTCTGGTTCTCAAACATGTTCAGGTGGCAGACTTTTGTGAATTCACAATATTTAGAAGTATTTAATGCTGTCATTTTAATCTTTGGTAATTCTGGTATAAAAATATTTTTGCCAAAATTAAGCCACTGTACTTGACAATGTATATATTTAGTCAATTAAGCATGCCCTACTATTTAGTTATTTCTAGTAATAGTAATTAGATACTTGTTCATACATTTATTGGTATTTGATAGCACATGTTTTTTGCTAAAGAGACACATTTAATTTTTGGCGACATTAAAATAATAAACAGTGATGATACTTTTTCTACATTCTATTTCAGAAGCACCAGTATTACAGAAAAGCATCAGTTGAGACCTGCCAGAATACATTGTCATGGTTTATTAAGTCTAATTTCAAATAATGATATAATTATTTATGGGATAGCGTGTAATTCTAAACTGAATATTATGGCTTTCACAGAGGTAGCCTGAACATTGCTACTTTTTACTTTTTGATAATAAAAAAATGTTAATTAAAAAGTTTCTGCATTTCCTTTGCCTGCAGAGCGATCTCCTATCCCTTGCCCATTCCTACCTAATGTGAAGCTCCTCATTTCTTTTGGTTAGCTCCACTGAGTAGGTGCAATGTGTGTGTGAGTGTGAAGTATTTTAATAGTGCAATTTGGATTTTCATGGTCCTTAAGTCTGGAAGGAACTCCACTTACTCATTAGGTTTCAGATGTTGCTGTATTGCAGAAGCTATTGAAGGCTCCCTCTGCTCTGAGCCGCCATCTTCGGTTTGCTTAGTGTAGACTGGAATAACAAAACCAAGCCAAATCAGAACCTTGAGACATGACAGTCTTTGATTATCACGGTGTAGTTTGATATTTACATGTTTGAGTTTTCATTGAACTGATTCTCAGAAATCTTGTTTTTTTCTTACTTTCTGTTTGCATTTCTATAGCAAAGTAAAGAATTTGGGATCAGAAAAAGAATAATTTGTAAGTTGGTACCAAAAGATATTTCCAGGACTGGTTTGTAGGATCAGATGTGAGTTTTTCAAATTGGAACCTTTTCTAATAGGCCCCTGGGAAATGTCTTAGCTAAATTGCAACAGTGACTGGTGAAGTCAATCGAGGTAAATTGCTCCCATTGCTGAGGATTCAGAAACCAAGCAGTTGAAGCTAAAATTCCAGGGGAAATCGGGCAGAACTATTGCAGATGGTTTCCCTTTTGAATAGAGAAGGGGTTTGGTGTCACTGTTGATGAATGGGAGAAGATTAAAGCCTGATTTTTGCAATGAATTGGTAACATGCTCTTTGGAACTCTAAAGAGAAATATATGAGAAGGCCATCAAAATTAGTTGAATGATTATTTTTACTATTGGCTACAGATAACATTTAAGAACACGTCAAGATACTACTGGGCTTTCCTGTGGTTTATATCAGAAAAGTAGCACCAGGAGACATTCCGCGGTGTTTACCTTAAGTAAGCTCAGAGGTGGAGGGATAGCTTAGGATGTTTTGAATTTCTACTTAACATTCAACTACTGAGCATTTTTTATTTACATTTAGAAAGTGAACCTGACTGCTTTTGATTGTCTGTGGTAGTGTGTTAGAAGTGGTCATCAAGCAGGCATTTGTGATTGGTGAATGGATGGCACTGGTTGTCACACTTCATCTCTTGCATGTTTGAGGAAGTTCCTTAAGTTCTGTGCAAAACAAGAATAATAATGTATCACAGAATTGTGTGGCAACATTAGGTCCTTTGTAATTGGAAAACCCAGTATTAACAACATCTGTTTACCAAGTTTTCTCAGTCTCTGGCAAGTGTGGACAGTACTGAATTAAGAAACAAGCTTTAAATCCCTCAATTAAAGATTTTGAAGCTGAAGCCTAAAGAGAATTTCTTATGTTTTAGCTTTTTGTGACTCTTGATGATTCTTTCATAAAAATTTTAGAGGGTCAAGTCTTCATGATGACTCCCTTAGCTGATGAACACCCCGGAACCATCACTTGTGTAGATAGCACTTATTAGTATAACTAATAGGTTTGCAGCTACCCCAGGCCCATTAGATAGGCATTCACATTTTAGTGTTACTTGGATAAATTTTACATCATATGGTTACAAAATCGAAATTAATATTTAACACTTGCTGTGTTCTCAATGTGCCCCCTAAAATCATGTATTAGAAACTTAATTCCCAGTGTAACAGGAAATTCCTAGTGTAACAGGAGGTGGAGAATTTTATGGACTTTGGGTCACAGAGGATACATGCTCATATAAAAGTGTTTGAGGAGGGAGGTTGTATCTGTTTTTGCCACTTCTGTCCTTCATGCCATGTGAGGACGCAGTGTCGTTCCCTTCTGGAAAATGCAACAACAAAACACCATTTTAAAAGCAGAAGTTAGCTGCAGGCACCTTGACCTTGGACTTACAACCTCTAGAACTGTGAGAAATACATTTCTATTCCTTATAAACCTTCCGGTCTCAGGTATTTTGTTATAGCAGCACAAACAGAATAAACAATACCAGGAGTTTAGGCTTTGGATTACCATTGAGCTGATTTTACTTTGTGTGAACTTCCTTCTGCATATCACTATTTATTAGTCTTTTTAAAATTTTTTTTATTTTTAACCATCTCCCAGAATTGTTCTTGCCATGTCTTTGGTACAACTAAATATTTTCCTGTTTTCTTTACCAATTTGTGCCTAATTTCGGCTGAGTTCCTCCAGACTGTAGTGCCTGTGTTCTATGGTTTATAAAGTGCTGTGTACTTTTATAGCCTCTATAAATAGCAAAGTGGAGCTCATGGCAGTGACACTGTTGCACTCAGCATGTCTACAGAGATAGTTTCTATTAGAAAGACAGGAAGAAAGAAAAGTCTATGGAGAGCGCAGAGTATCTAGCATGCAAAATGCTTCATTGTCACATACTCATCTACACTGTTTCTGATTTTGTTCATTTATTAATTGATCACAACTTTTATCTCTGAGAAATTTTATACATAGAACAGACTTGTTGCTATTCTCTCATTGGCCTTTCTTCCTTTTAACACAGCGATGAAGAGGAGAAAGCTGCTTCACAGTATGGTGAGAGTCCAATTAGATGCTTGCGTGTAGGGTGCCTAATGTCTGTCCTATCCTGGTCTTCCTGTTTTGTTACGGTGGATCACCACAGCTGCCTCCACATATTTGGAATATATGAGTCTAGGAGCTAGAAGCTATTTCTATTAGTCCTGTCAATATAGTTTGATAAAATGCAAATATCTTTAAAATGGTAGGCTTCCAATTAAGAGGCTGCAGCAGGGAGTCTGTTTTGATAATGAAAGTGATTAAGAAGGCTCTATTTTTTTTCCATTGGTAAGAATGTTCAGCTAAAATAGTTTGACTTTCTGTCTGTAATTGGACTTTGCTCATGAGGTTCTAATAACTCTTAGGTTCTAATAATGATTTTAGCATCTATTAGTTTTCTTTAGTGATCAGTGCTGGAGACCAGAAGAACACAGTTTCTGGATAGTTGCATCATATGGGGTCCTTAATGCCATCAATTTCCCTTTCTCCTTCGTTCTAAGAAGTCAATAGCAGGAAATATTTATTTCCTTTAATTCTGTAATCTAGGTACATCCTAAGTCTGAATAAAACCAAATCTATATGGTTTATCAGTGTTTATGTTTGAAATTGCCTTTAAAACCTGCAATTTACAATAGACCTTGGAGCATCAGTTTTGGTATGTAAATGTGAGATACAGAATACATGTATCTACAGAATTAATGCAGCCTAGGCACCATCTGAAACTCAATTTAAAGAGCATTCAGTGCTTTCCCATACATATCTGGCAGCCCCAGGGATCAGCATGGTAGAGGATTGTCTGGTAAAAGTAGGCCACATAATTGAATATACTGTATTTCCTCACCTCACATAATCTGGGACATGTATTGAGCTAGAATGGTTGTCAGGCATGGGCTGCAATGATTATCTCTCAGCACCTTATTAACAGCCTCACCCACCATCTTTCCTTGTTAGAGTCAGTGTTTGTGTTCTCAGACTTCAATAAAAATCTGCCTTTTCAGTGACTATTTCCTATCTTGTTCACTGTTTATTCTCAGAGGACTTTATATTTTTCCCTTATAACAAACTTGTGAGGAAGAGTATGCCTCTCTAGTAGGAGAGGATTACCAAAGAATTAGAGAGGCAAAGAATGTTCTGTGGTATACTCAGTGACTCTGAATGGTCGGTCCCCAAGACAGGACAGTGGTCTTGTCAGTGTAACCTACAATGGAATCATTGTAGGTTATTGTGGAACAAGGAAATTTTCTATGGTCTTGATAGTTAAGGAATATTTTGAAAGAATTTAGGAGTGATGAAACTTGTGTTTGTATGAGTATTCCTGTGGCTGGAAAAGTCATTTTTCTTTGGTTTCAGACTTGTTTCAATGGTGTTCATATTTTCTGTAGCTTATCACTTAGGTAAGTTGTGGCTTTTAATTTAGAGTGGAGTTTTACCTTTCTGAGTAGTTGAGTCCAAGTCAGTGTATGTGATGTAGATTGTATGCAGTGAAAATCAACCCTGAAAACCCATTTAATGGCATTTGATAAAATTGTGTGTTTTCAGCCTAGTTGGATGCATTGTCTGAGATCAGGAACAGTTTAGGGTGAAGTCTTTTTTTTTTTTTTAATGGAATTGGGAGGTGCTGATAGCCAGCAGTTGTTGCTACCACTCTGCTGTTCTCCTGCCATCTTTTTCTGTGAGAGATAAAGTGGTTAATACAGGTTGAAGTTAAATATATGTGTATGGTAAATTCTTTCTCTTTATTGTGCCTGGAGTTTTTAGTGAATTGCCCCTAGAGAAATAAATGTCATGTTATTTATGTAGATGTTAGGAGATTGAACTATAGATAGATGAGTCCTTTATTCTGCTGGTGGAAATACATTACCTATAGATGTAAGATTAGCAGTAGTCAAGAGAGAGTTTGTTTCTTGGGGCCTGGAAGTGTTAGGTAGAGATTGTTATTATTTTGCTTTTTATATATATATTTTTAAACTTATTTTTGTTAGTGCATACTTGCCATACACAAGTATGATTACATTTATCAGGGAATTTGTACCTGTGTATAATATGTCTTAATTCTTTTATTTTCCATTCTCCTTCTCTCCCTTCAATCCTTCCCCTTCTCATTTACAAAAGGTTTGTTTTAATTTTCCCCCTTCCACTCTCTTTTTAAAAATCCCTTTAGGTAGAGTCTTTTAAAAGTGGCAGTGCTAATCAATTAAACTCTGCTTCCATGGGATGGCAACTAATCAGAAGCCTGTCTGGGCTGCCTGTCTACATATTAGGGAGGCGGGTGCTTGTCTTTGCCACAGGGCAGGGTGTGAGCATGTATGCCCAGCTCTGTTGAAGTCATGGTGCCATTGCATGGTGACTTCTCCTAAGCAGGATACTGAGTTACTGCTGAATTTAGAGGATTCTCTTGGTTTGTTTCTGGCAGCCTGTCCAGTTAATTCTGGTTACCTCTTTTGCTGGCTTGGTATCTCTTCTGTTGAATGATAAGGAATGGCCCAGCTGCTGTTCCTTATCTGGGTCAACATAGCATGTATCTTGTTCTTGATTGGGGTTCTTTGTAATACATTTTTCCTTTCTCTTGTATCATGTTGGTAGAATCTTCTCTAAAATCCTGGTTATTTTTCTGTAGGCATTCAATAAGGAATTCCTTATATGCATCTTCTCATATCTTCTTTATGCATTTTCCATTACAAAGGTATCTTTATTAACGGGAACTGTGCCCTTTTGTGGTCCATTACTAGAGTGTGGACCACTTAATCCTGTCTTGCTTTTTAGACTGTCAGCCTATAATGAATTAAGTAGTTTTTGACTTTTCTTTATAAAGATATTTATGGATCAGGCTGGCACAAGTTCCACCAAAGCACATTAGTGTCTCCTTTGTGTAGATTCATCTTTCTGAATGGAGGAAAGTGGAAATACTTGGGGACCTCTTGCTGCCACCTAGGTTTTCACTCTTCAGCAGTGTTCACTGTGGCAGCCGAGAATACCAGCATCTCAAGGTAAACCAGCAATTAGGTTCATTCATGCTTCATTCATTCATTCATTGCTCAGGTAATTTTTTTAGCACCTCTATGGCACTTCAGTATTTTTTTTCAACACTGTGTTAGTTACCAAGGTGTACAAAGATGTTTCTGAAGGTAGACAGAGATGGAGCATGGGTGAATCAGGATAAAATACAAATAAACGTTGCAAGGTAGAATAAAAGTGCTTTGGGAAAGGCACAGAAGGAATATACACAAGAAATTCCAAGGAAAAGAGAAGTATGGGGATGGAGAATTGCATTGCTTGGTAGTGCTATTGCTGATACAGATGATAGATTGCATATAGCATTTTGCATGTTTACCCTGTGCCAGGCATTGAGCCAAAAACTTTACCTGTACTATTTGCTTATAAAGTCAAAGCCATATAAGGTGAAGATTTTATTATCTTTATTTTGCATGTTAGGAGGCTGAAGGTTGGAGACTTTTAAAATACTTACACAAGGTTAAACAGCTGGGAAATGGAACTCTTGGGAATAGAACCCAGGCCTGGCCCAAAAGCTGTACTTGTAACCACTATATCTTACTGTTTCAATTCACTTAATTTTTCAATTCACTGCCTTATCTGGGTCACCAGTTCTTTCAATTAAAAAAGTGGTGAAATGAATGTGTTGAGTAATTTGTGATGTGCTGAATGCTTATTGCTATTTCATGCTAAACACTTAATTGCTTGTGTATGCTTATTGCTTAATTACATAAAATGCAGTAGTTCCTTTATCATTTTTCTGCAAAACTGCCCCTTATTTATTGTGACTTAAACAGACAAAAAAGCAAGAGAGGATGCTAATTTTTAATTTTGATGGCCAGCATTCTTTTTTGGTAATACTTTCTTTATGAGTACAGTAATATCTCATTGGTCAAAGCATGTGTCTGGTCAGAATGCAACTATGCAGCATGGGAGCCTCAAACAGCTGTCATGATGCAGCATCTTTTCTAGTCACCAGAAAGACATTTGGACTCAGTATTTGGGTGTAAGAGAAATGGTTCTTGTTGATCATGTTGTCACAGAATCGTACATCAAGCACAGCTAGGGGCTGCGTATCTCTGCCACTTGCCTTCTGATTGTTATTCACCCTGAGTGGATGTGAAAAAAAACAATCAGCTTGTTTTTTTCACTATTTTTAACTATATTGTTAGTTTCCCAAGGGACAAAACTTAAGTTTTTAAATTTTTTCTGTATTGGTGAAAGTTACTTAAATAGTTGGTGTTTGGGCAAGTTGTATGCTAGTTAGGTGTCTTCTATGTTCATGCTTTTCCGTTTGGTTCCCATGCTATCCTCTAAACTATTTGAAATATACTTGCAGGAGATTAATTATACTTGATAGGAATCATATGGGATGAATCTAGGGTTAAAAACAGTATATGGTAGTTTTTGCCAATAAGATTATTCAACTGTGGTAGATGAGAAGTAGAGCTTCATATTTATTAAATATATCCTGCCTTCTTCTTGACCTTATTAGAGCTATACTACATTTCTTTTAATTCTTAAAAGCCTGAAAGTTTCTTTTATCTTCCTCTACCCCTTTGGTTTAATGATGATGATGGCTGTATTGCATATTCTTCGTTCTAAACCCCCTTTCTCATCTCTGTTCTTGTTGACTTGGAAGAGTGCTCAGCAGATTTAAGACACCTGAGTTCCTTTGGTTCTGGCCTGGTCATCTCTTCAAAAAAGACGTGTTGTTTGCTGTTCAGCCTTAGTGTTTTCCTGCCTGTTGGATAATTTATGTAACACTTCATCGAGAGCACATTCTTCACAAACATAATCAATGCAGAGGGACATTGAAGGAGGGGAGTAGAGCTTATATTTCAGGGAAAACTCATTTAGATTTAATGCTGTTTACCTTCAGCAAGAGAAGGAAGAGCTATGTCCTTCAGTCTTAGAGATTTGAACCTGGAGTAGACTTAAGAGTCTGTATCTTTTCTCACAAGTCAAAATTAGATTTAAGGACCTCACATGACTGATTCTTTTCCATGTGAACAAAGGTTTAGTATTTCCTCACTCATTTGGCAAGACTATTTCTGTGCCACAAGCTTTTGCGGTAGAGGTGGTCTTTGTGCCTTCAGTTACAGTGGGATGCTTCTTTAGTATGTCTTCTCATTTTTTAAGTGTAATGTCTGTGATCTTTTCTTCCCTCTTAAACATTATAATTTTTAGAGTTGGAAAAATCAGGAATATCTTAAATCTAGTGTTTATGCCAGATCTAAATCTAAATATAACCATATTTTGTTCTTATTGCAAACCATAAAAAATGGTTCCCTGTTTCTTTTTTGTGTCACCACAATGACGAACATAAAATGGATATGTAAAGGATCATTTTGACACTTGCTTTCATGCTGCCTAAAGATAAACATATTATGAAACATGTAATTTCTGTTTCTCCTAATTACTAAAGAATATAGTAAACAAACATCTCTAGCTACTATCTTGCAAACAAATCCTATGAACTAGAGACATTTGTTTGATGTATTTGTTCTGGGAGCATGCTGAACCCTCAGTCATCTGTTACCCAAATGTCAGTCTCTGAGAGTTTATTTTAATCTCAAATGATTTATATCTGTGTCTTGAACTTCTTTTTTATTAATATAATGGATCTAATAATTTGATTTCCATTTGTAAGTATATGTCATTATTTAATAATGAAACTTACTTTGTTTTCCATCTGAAATTCTGGAGTACAAGCACCAGGCTTTTATTTGCCAGGTTATGATAATCCTATCTGATTGGATTGCACACTGAGTGGAGAAGCCATTTTTTCTGATTCACTCTCCCTTTGTCTTAGCCCTCACCACAAAGCACATTGTGGCCATGGTGTTATATAAATAAATGAGTGTGTTTACAAACACATATTATGTTAAAGATCACATATTATGCTAAAGATTTAAACAGTGCTTTAAAAGGACAAAGTAAATTGCATCTGACTTTTAAAAAATTTTATTTTTTCCTTTCTTGCTATAAAACTAGTATTTCAGCCATTAAAATTAAAACTGGTTAATGAGTGGGAGTTAAGTTAGAATAAAGATGAAGAATGTTTGTTGCAAACCTAATTTTGAAGTTAGAAAAGAGAAATGAAAACTGATTTTTGCATTTTGGCCAGCCATTTTGAGGTTTCTTCATTCAACTTGAAATGGTCATCACTATGTATTTGGAGGTGAAGATATTCCTTGCTACATTCATTACCCAAGAGAACCTGTTGTGGTTTGAACTGAATCATTCCCCAAAGATCCGTTAAAATCCCACCTGGGAATGTGATATTATTTTGAAATAAGAGTCTTTTTAGTGTAATCAAATTCAGGTAAATTCATATTGGCTTGGAGTGGACCCTAAATCCATTGACTGCCATCTTCATAAGAATAGTACAAGAGACAAGAGACAGAGACAGAACAGAGCAAAAAAAAAAAAAGCCACATGAAAAAGACAGAGAGGCAGAATTGGACTGGTGTTGCTCAAGACAGTGACTGCCAAGGATTGCTGGCAACCTTCAGAAACTAGGAGAGGCAAGGAAGGTATGTTCCACAGGGCCTTAGAGGGAGCATGGCCCTGTCAGCATCTTGGTTTCAGACTTTCAGCTCTGAGATCTGAAAGAATAAATAAATTCCTGTTGTGTTAAGCCACACAGTTTGTTTTGGCAGCCTTCCTCCTATTTTATAGTTTACATTTTATGATTAAGAATGGCTTTTTTTTTTATAACAGTAACAACCAGCAAACCAAAAAAACATTACATATGGCAGGGGTGTTCATTTAGATTTTTAAAATTTTGCTTTGACTATTTTCAACCAGTATAAAAGAACTGACATTTCTGGAAATTGTTAGCCAGAACAAACTCCCAAACAACTGTGTCCCTCTTGGGTACAGGCTTCCTGTCATGCTTCACCCTTTGAGCGTAACTACCAGGGCAGAATGTAACATTAAAAGTTAGATTTTTTTTTTTTCCTTTAGAGAGAAATTACTTCTCCAAATTCCCCCAAGTTTAGGGAGTAAACCACTACCCCTGTTTCTCAGTCTAGATGAATGCACAGAACATGAAGATGCTGGGGTCAGGAGGTTGGGGCACAGTCCCCTTCCACAGAGAAGGGAGGGAATGGAAAAGGGCCAAGAGGGCTGGAAGTAAGCTTGGAACGGTCAGTTTTCTCCTTATAGTCCCTTTTCCTCTTCCTTACTATAAAAGACCCTTGCACACCTGAATGCAGTGAGATGGTGACTGGTAGCAAGATGAGGCCCCTCCAGCTCCTCAGAGCTAGCTTTGAATAAAGCCTTTTTCTGTTCACCAAGAAAAGCTTCCTGTGGTTTGTTTGGGAGTGATGAGCAAGTGGAGCAGAGCAGATAGACTTGAGTGGCTACTAACCAGAGGTCCCTGGTTGCCTCAGTGGAATTAGAAAAACATTCTCATTTCTGTGCTTGTACCTCTTTCACTGTTTCCCGAGCATCTGGCAAAACTGTGGCTCGAGAGTGGTCAGTGTCTGGTGATGGCCTTTTAAGATTTGATTACACTAGTATCAAGCTTTTTTTTTTTAAAAGGCAGTTCAAAGCAAAAATTCTATATCATTTATATTGACTTCTCAAAAAACTTCTGGTGATTTCAACAGATATGTACATGTTACTTTGCTTCCTGATATTTAGAACTGTTGATGTATCATCTGTTTTTTTAAGCTGTTAATGAGATTTTATTGATGTTGCAAAAAACCCACACATATTTAAAGAGTACTATTTGGTGAGTTTTGAGAAATACATATAACCATTAAACCTTTATTACAAACAATATATATACTGAACATATGCACAGAAACTGTTGTGTGTCCTTTTGTGTTTCTTCCCTCTGCCCCTTCTGTATAGACCCTAACCACTGATCTCTTTCTGTGACTAGTCATTAGTTTGCTTTTGCTGGGATTTTCTATAAATAAAATGAGACAGGTGTACTTTAAAAAAAAAAAAAAACAACCTTTTTTTTTTTTTTTTTTTTTTTTTTTGCCTTAGCATCCATATTGCAATATGTGTCAATAGATACTCCTCTTTATTGTTGATCATTCCCTTGTATGGATATATCCTGGTTTGTTCATTTACTTGTTGGTAGTCATATGAACTGTTCTCACAAAGCTACTATGAACATTTGTTTATAAGTATTTGTATGGACATATGTTTTCTTGTCTCAAGCAAATAATCCTGGAGAGGAATGGTCAGAGCATATAAATGTGTTGTCTCCATTCTTTCTAATCCTTTTTCATGGTTCTTTCACTGGCCCCAGTTAACTGATATTTTCTCCACACTCAAAGACTGACCAGGACTCTGCTAAAGGAGATCCTTTATAGCTCTCAGCAGTTCTCTCTCTCTGCACTGCACTGTTCTCCCTAGAAGAGCTTCATGCTATGAATCCTAGACACCTTGGTGTCCCCAGATCCTGTCCATTTCTGCTAAAAACTCTTAAGAGGCCATAAACTAGAGCAACTGCAGGCTCACTTGTTTGCTGTCACCTAAGAGTACTGTCTTTTGCTGCCTGTTTCGCAATGTATTGAAAACCAGGTTTAAATGTACCCTTACCCCCCACCCCACCCCATTTTAGGCAGGAGGGTAAGTTTTGGTTGGAAACAAGCCCAACACATAAGTTCCTGTACTTTTATTTACATAGATCCATATAGTCCATTATGCTGTTGAATTGCTTATATTTCTTTACTCCAGATCTTTAAGCTCCCCTCCGCTCCCCTCCCCTCCCCTCCCCTCCCCCTTTTGAAGCAAGTTTTCAATATTTACCTCAGGCTTGCCTTGAATTCACTATGTAGTCCAGGCTGGCCTCAAACTCATGGCAGTCCTCCTGCCTCAGCCTCCCAAATGCTGGAATTACAGGCATGTACCACTATGCGCAGCTTTACTTTTTAATAAGAGCAGTAAACATATACATTTTAAACTCTTGTAAAGAAGTACATCACCAGAGTTGGTCAAAGAATACAAGCAATTTTGTTTCCATTTAAAAAATAACCTCCTTTGATTACTTTTAAAGTAAAAGATTATTTTATTGGCTAAATATTTGTATCTTTTTTGGAAGGCTTTTATTATATAGTTTTCTATATTTGTGTATTTTATTTTAAAAATATCTTCTTTCCGTATGTTTGCATGTGTGTATGGTGTGAGGGATTGAACCTAGAACCTTCACATTTATTTTTTAAGATTGAATCTCATTAAGTTATCCAGGTGGGACTTGAACTTGCAGTCTTTCTGTCTCAACTTTCCAAGTGTGAGATTACAGGTGTGCAACACCACACCTGGTTTATACATTTCATTCTTGCAGAATTTTGTAAATTGGAATTCATCTTGTCTTTGTTAAACTTATGACCATTTTATATAGTAAGTTTATCATTTTTCCATAGCTGGCCTTATTTTTATTCAATCTTCCCTTCTCTGCCCTAGCACAATCTATTCCTTCGCTAAATACTTAAGTCTGTGACACAAGTAAATATTTATTGCAGTACTGTAGAACAAGCAACATTCTTTTTGGAAACAAGCTTTCTTTTTGGAATGATGATTGGGGTCCAATATCATCCTAGCCTAACCCAAACTTCCCTTTTAAAGTTACTTGTTGAAAGTCCAGTGTAAAGTTCTTGTCTCATTGGCTCCTGTTCTGTTGCCTAGTCTAAGACAGAATCTGATGGCATCTGAGTAATTCATTTGTTAGATTGATCCTAAATATGTGACATAGTTCTTGAAAATTGCTCTAGCAAATGGAGCTGTTAGGGTTTTTTTCATGACTTTTACGTACCAACTTTGATTATTCATTGACACTAAAGTTTACTTACATTTTCTTGGTTCATTTGTTTTAAGAAGCTGGAGAATATATGTGGTAGTATAATGCTTTAAATTAGAAAAAAATTAGACATTTTGTATAACAGAGGCTCAGAGCATGTAGTAAGCCACTTCCTAGACAAACACAGATATTCTATAAAATATTACTATTACCCAGCAAATATTTTGCTCTTCCTTCTTTTCAGATCTTACTCAGGAATAGTATCACAAAGGCCTGTAATGATAAGTATTAGGTATATAGAATTAATAAAATAATTATGGAGGGACTTGAGGGGGGGCATGGTTCTAGTTACCATGCCATTTAGAAACTCAAGTGCAAGGTATGAAATTGTAGGCATTTCTTTTAACCAAATGTTGAAGGGACTATAGTAGTGGCCAGCAGCAGGAATGAAGTTACAGGGGTTGTACACACATTCCTTGTCTAAAGCCTATGCAGGCTCCAACTCAATCCCATTTAACTCCAACTCAGCAGAAATTTCTGCTCAGGGGCCAATTAGTTTTAAGAACATCATGGCCTTTTACCCTTTGGGATCTGTGGGTTCAGGGAAATCACGTTCCTCTTTACTGTAGTTGTCACCCACAGCATTGTGATACATTTCTTCTGTCATCTGCTGTATACTTTTCTCTGATTTTCAGTCACTAGGGCCCTTTTTATTCTAACTCACAAACAGTGAGTTTTATAACTATTAAGTTAGGAAGTTATCCAGTGACCCAGCTCTCAGAAGAAATTCATAGTGTTTGGCACTCCTTTGTATAGTCGGGTGCTCACTGCACTATCTGCACTGTTCAGAGTAAAGGAAGCTGTATCTGTAAAGGAAGGATTGAATTTAGAAAAGGCCATAATGTTATTAGAAGACATAACGTTGTATGCAAAATATCATCTTAGAGTTGGCAGAGATAAACACTAAAAACTCTCAGGAAGAATAGCTAAAATTGTACATTAGGAAAGATATGGGGGCTAGGGATATAGCTCAGTGGTAGATCACTTCCTCAGCATGCATGAGACCTAAGCATCTTAAAAAAAAAAAATACATGTTTATTAGAGGAAATGAGATTGTTTTGTTTTAGGCCTTGTAATGCAGACTTAGGGGCTTTTCTTCCTTTCTCTTCCTTGGATAGATGGTAAAAGAAATGTAGCTGCCCTTACTTGCATAGAGGCATGGTCAGGAGTAGGCAATAGGGAAATAATAGCTGCTATTACTCGATGAGAGTGGACATTAAGTACTTCAGGATGTGCAAAGTAAAATATATTTGTCAGTTTCCTAAAGAAAAATCAGTTGGTTGTCAGATCTTTTTATACTGTAACATACAAGGTTTTTAATTGTAGGAGACTCATGATAAACCTTCAGAAGTTTCATTAGAGTTGCTAGGTTTTTGTTCTTTATCTGTGCCTCTACCTTTACCTGTAAAGACTGCCTAAATGAGACACCTCCTTCCTTTATGACTGTACTTGCTCATCATAGTGGCTCTGTTGAGCTTTTTTAGAAGTTGCATGTGCTTTTATCTTCTCCTCCTTACTCTTCACTTAAGGTCTCTTGACTTGGCTTGTCCATATTTCTCTACTTCCTTGCCAGTTCCACTTATGTCTTATGATTATATAGTAATTTCTAAATTGAATACTTTGAAAAGAGGGTAGTGTATAGTCAGATTGACCTAGGTTTCAAGTCTTGTGCTTAATGGTGACCAACCTTAGAAGAATTACTTAACTTTGAGCTCTGATTTCCTTGTCTGGAAAATGTTGATATTACTGAATTCTTAGTCTGTGTGAATATTTATTGGAGCTCCTATAGTGCCTAATATATTAGATATTCAAATGTTATATAGTTCTTTAATACTTACTATTGTCACTCCACCTTACTTAGTAACTCACTTTGGATCCTTAAGAAAGTACCTAAGAGCAGTCTTTAGCTTTCCATTTACTACATATCCAACTCACCTAGCTGAGCACTACTAGCTTTTTCCCATTGAAAGACTTACATTAATATTCTTGACTTTCATTTTGAATGACCTATTCTCAAGTGGCATCTTAATTTGATTTGTTATGCTAATACCCTAACAAATAATGTGCTTTCTAATTAGTCTATATGTAATGAAGCAAGGTACTACATACATGCTTGCTTCTAGAGTTCTCTCTGCAAAAACTCTTAGCTCAGCTTTGCAGCAGTAGAAGTAGGAGAATTGTTGCAGCACATAAAGAAATCTATTCTCTCTCTGACATGAGGATAATGACATATTACGCTAGAGCAAATCATGAAAGCTAGGGGTGCATGGTTGTTGGAGTCATTTAAAATTGGTTCAGATAATGTGCTGTTGAACAGAATACCTTTTGAGCAGTTTAGTTCCTAATTACCCCTTTTCTTTACCACCACAAGAGCTTCCTAACTGGCCTTCTTGTTTCCCTTTCTAATTTAGTTCTATATATGGATTCTATATTAATCTTCCTGAAATGTACCTTTGATTCTGTTACTATACTTATTAAACATTTCTCCTTCTAGAGAAGAAAGGACAGACCACTAAAAGTGTTATGAAATAGTATAAATTTGCATACTATTCTTGCCTTTTTTGTACTCTGTTTTTAGAGTAGTTTTTAAGAGGAGGGGTTTGGAAATGTGGAGGGACATTTTATATGTGTATGTCACTGGGAACACTTGGTGGCACCCAAAGTGCTAAATAAGATAGCACTGCCTACTGAAGATTTGAGCTATCCAAACTGGCAATGGTGCACTATGGAACAATATGGCACAATTTGACAATATTGGATTATGGTTTTCTATACCTATTTCTTGCTTCCTTTTTGCTTTTCCTGTTGTGCTTCCTACCTGGATTGCTCTTTTCCATCATCTGTATACAAGTGTTACCTATTCTTCAGGGTTCAAGCAGACAGGACCATCTCCACGCATCTTCATTAGATCCTTTGTATCAGAAGGAATCTTTCCTCTGTCATAGTACTTTATCCATATTTTGTTTTATCGTACCATCTTCTATTTCACATTGTAGGCACATGTCTCATCTCCATTACTAGACTTTTATTCCTTTGAAGGTAGGATTCATTCTTGATTCATTTTTGTATCACCAGCATGCAGCACAGTGCCTTGAAGTCCATAAACACTTGTTTAATTTGAGTGAATGAATAGGCCTGTTACTGCTTTGAAGTTTAGGAATTGTTTGTGACATGAAAATCCTGCTAGAGGCTGGACCATTTTATGGCAGATTAGGTTTCTCACATGTTTTGTTTGTTTTTATTAAACTTTCATAGCATACTGAGCTTATGATTGTGATTTTGAGCCAACATATGAAACAATCAAAAGATTTCATGGTGAGTAGGACCCACAATATTTGGAGGAAGCCATTGGATGGGTGCCTAAATCAAATTTCTTCCACCAGTTCACATAACTGAGTATCAAAATTGTCAGGGCCTTTTAAAGTACATGAGGCCATAATTTCAGTATTGTTGTATTTCTGTTTTCTTTGACATCTCAGATTGGACTTAGAATCACTGCCTCTTCCTTTGTAATTTTTCTTCTTGTCATAATAAAAGCCTATTCCAGTATTCTCTGTTTATAGTTCAGCTCACTAATCATAATGACACCATTAGTCTTTCTTATCTCTTTTGCTAGAATTGTTTTAGAGCCTTGGCAGGCAAATTAGACAATGAGAAGACAAAATTCTTAATTTTAGATTCCCTTTTATCCAGTTTGGTCATTTAGTGGACCAGAGCAACAGGCAGCCTAGTTCCTGAAGAATAGTTTCATGGTGCACTAGGGATTTAGTTGCCTGAGGTGTCCTTTGCCTGAAAAGTGGTTCTTTATGATTCTGGCAGCACTCAGAATCCTACTGAGCTACAGAAAACTCAAGTTTTATGACCTCTTTGTTAGACTGCACTGCAGAGACATTGTAATATTGCCTAGTCAGTGAGAAAGATTACTAGTTTTTTTTCTGTAGAATATCAAAGAGTAAAATCAGTTATAGGGGGCATATTTCTACCTAATGTGAAAAAAAGAATCATCTTAGAATAGTGCGTAGCGAGAAAAGAAGCTGTGGTTTCTTTTCTTTGAAACTGTTTAGGTTTTGATTGAATAATATGGTGGGGGTCTGGTGAAGATTTGATAGTACACAGGAGACATGGCCTAATAGTCTTTCAAGTTCACATGAAATCTACAGACCTGTTGATTTTTTGGCCTTAAAATCATGAAAATGATGAGACCAGTTAGTTCACTATAGAAATAATATATTTTTATTAATTCTTTTATGCACTGATTATAAGTGACTTAACTGGCTCCTGGTGAAGCTATCTATACCATATAGCAATGATCTGCCTATTTAATTTTAATTTTTTTATTGTAAAGAAAATAAAACCAATAAAAATAAAATAGTATAAGTGATACAAGACTTCAAAACCTTACAAAATCAGCAGTAGTTATCGTAATGCCTTTTGTTGTCTTCAAAATAGCTGCAGATACCTTTGGACATGGTAAAAATTGAACACAACAGAATAGAGTAGAAACAATAAAAACAAAACAAAGAATGCAATAAAGGACTTCAAAATAAGCTAATAGTAAATCCAAAGTGACCATAATAATGTCTCGCTATCTTTTAAATAGCTGCTCATGCCATCAGATTTAGCATAATCAAGCAAAACAAAAGAGAATAAAAGTGAACCCAAGAAAACAATGAAAATGATACAGTTTCTAGGTGGGAATCACCTCCTGGTGGGACCTGGTTCTCTCCCTCCCCAGTCCACAAATGGCTTTGACTCATGGAGAGAGGCTTGGGTGTGACTGTCCCCATTCCAGCAATGGTGGTCTGTGTATGCCGATAGTTTCCAAGCAGGGAGCACCTCCTTGTGAGGTCTGGTTCTCTGCCTATTTAATTTTTACTTATTTATTTTATCAACTGATCTAATTGAACCACAGAATTAATCAAAAATGGAAACTAATTTATTACTATGATGTCAAATTTCTTTTAATTTTTACTCATCCTAGTTATGCTAACTTGCTGAGACAATGATAATAACAGCACTTTGGTTCTACAGGAGTTAAGAAAGAAAAACTTTTGCACTTTTGATTTTTCATTTGGAGTGAAACTTTTAAAAGAAACTTTTGAAAGAAATTTTTGTACTTTTGATTTTTCATTTTGAATAGAAATCTGTCTGAGCCTTATTTCATAGTTGAATTTTGAAGTCCTACTTTTATCCAAAGAATACTTTCTGGCTAGCCATAGAACAAATTAGTCAGATGCTTATATATTTGATGGAGTGTCCCTTTTCTCATTAATAATTAATATAAAAGCATTCATAATGAAGTGCCATTCCAGTAACAATGAAAATGACCCAAAGCATGTTCAGATTTGTAATCTCATAAAGTACATAGGGAAGATTATGTGAGTTATTCACAATAATCATCATATGGAGAGAGAGTTCTAAGGTACCAAACTGCATAATAAGTGCTGAATCTAGTTCAGATTCTCTTTTCCATTTACCTTGGATTGTATTCATTTAACTAAGACGTGGCCACATCTTTGTTAGGTGTCTTCACGATCAAGCTACAGTATATATGATTAATTCAAGGTTTCACATATTTGAGGAGGCAGAGAAAGT
The DNA here is from genome assembly GCA_004027455.1 of Hydrochoerus hydrochaeris. Lineage (NCBI taxonomy): Eukaryota > Metazoa > Chordata > Mammalia > Rodentia > Hydrochaeridae > Hydrochoerus > Hydrochoerus hydrochaeris. The sequence goes on along the minus strand of PVLA01004663.1, from coordinate 81,387 downwards.
TTGAATCCCTACATTGCAGGATCCTCAGTACCAACTTTTAGTCCAATACCTTATTTACTTGCCTGATTTCTGTTATTTCTACTAGCTCTCTCAAGTAAGGGAAATTAAGGTAAATGTACTGACCTCCTTTGTGGTTACTGAGGATGATCACATTGGAGGTCTGATTGTTATTGGCATCTTAATCAGAATAGTGGTGATACATGTTCGTGAGTTTGCATAGCAATACAGAGAGTGTTCTGGAGATTGTTCTAGTCTCACATCAGTCTGCAGTGCCTTTTACCAGGGACTTTGACAAGTTATTGGTTTTCAAATGAGATATGCAATTCCTTTGAGGTTAAGATACTTTTAAGCAGCCCCGAGAGTGTATTTTTCTACTTAAACCTCATTCTGTCATAGGTTACAATCCTTTAGGGGCAGATATGGGTTGTTAGTTTGCTGAAAATAGAATTTAATTGGCTACTGTATAGAGTAATGATTTTTAATTTGGCAAGAGAGTCATGATTCATTCAGCCTATTAGATCTTTAAAGTTTTGGGAAGTGAGAGAAAGTGACTTGACTAACAACCCATGTGGACCCCATGATATGAATATGGGCTGTGCATCCTGGAGCTTCTGGCCATTGTAACAAGGGTATGGAGCTGTCTTGGTTACATTTACTTTTCTGTCATTGCTGGGATAAAATACCTGACAACCAAAATGAAGGAAGGAAAGGTTTATTTAGCTTACAGTTTTTGGTAGTTTCAGTCCATAATCAGCTGGCTGCAAGGCAGGATGGCATGGCACCGGGGCGACACTTCAGGGCAGCAGCCAGAGCAAAAAGGGACAGACAGTTTCTTCTTCTCCCTTATATTGTACACAGCCCCTCCCTCCAAGGGTGAGTGAAACACTCACAAAATCTCTGTGCCCTCCTCTTGCACAGGATGAGCATATTTACAAAGGATTCTGGCTCCCTGCTGAGTCTCTCAGCTAAACTTCCAAACTTCTCAAGTTGACACAAGGTATCAGCCACAACAGGGGCATAAATTTTTTTAGCAGTCTGAACTGAGGTTTTCATCTGCCATACATTTATTTGCTATAGAAATGACCAAAGAAAATTGTCCAGCTGGTAAAGCCTTATCTTCCCATTTTACTAAATAGGAAAAGACATATTGGAGATGGTAAAGTAATATCAGTGGCCAGTGATTTCTTCTTTAACAAAGATACTACAGGAGCATGGGGTCTCATGGTAAGATGACACATATAGGAAAGTGGAGGAGGAAAATCAATTCTGGGTATGTTTTCCTTAAAGGGTGGTTATCATTTCACCTTCTGAGGCATGCACAAATCACCTTCCAATGATACACCTCTTGATTTGAATATGTAGAGTTATATTTACTATTTCCACCAGATGCTGCACCAGATGTTGAAAGGATGCCTGACAACTGTTACCTAAACTCTTCAATATTCCTGGTTCTACCTTCTTCAGTCCTTTTAGGTTTTTGAAGCTGTATTAGAAATGAATGATTTTTGCTCACAGGAAACAGGTTTCCTTTTCTTGGTGATTGACAAGATACTGGTCAACAGATGATTAGTGGAAGGCTGTGATTCTTATTTTACTATAGACTAATAGCAGCTTTGTGCTGTGGTAGACTCTTTTGATATCTTAGAGAAATGTATTTCCTCTCACTTGTAGCTTTATATGCTATACCCATGATTAGAGAGATGGGGTACTTTATCACACTGATAATTAAGGTTTCCAAAGTTCAAGGGTATGAGTAGAGGCCAGGCACATTTACAGATTCCTGGGAAACTCTTTTTAACAGCTTGGGCTGGAGTTTAGTCTGAGCTTCTTTTGACTTACTTGCTTCATGTGACATTTTATGAGAAAAAATTATCTTTTAATCATCAAGTATAAATTGAGCATTTTCTATACCTATATCTTTTTATGCTTTGAAGATTTTACAAACTTTGGTGAAGGGGATGACATGACTTGAATTTCCCTCAGTTTGATAGTGACTTTAGTTATTGTATGAAATAGTTTAGATAGTTACTGTGAATTAAAGTGGGGAGTTGATGCCTTTTTTAAAAGTTCACATGTTTATGAAATGTTAAAATTCTTAGATATTTATGAATTAATGTCACTACACTTTTGATGGTTATCTGAGGTATAAAGAAAGCAGAGTGAACAGAAAGCTACTAATATGTGAGTTTTTACACGTTATATTATGATAGACACTTTATACAAATTAACTGTTTTAAGCTGCAGAATATTATCTTAAAACCCCCCTTCCACAAAGCCTCCATCTCGGGTCTCATTTACTGCACAAGCTTCTTGGTTTCCTGCTTCAAGTGTCATCCTCTACAATCTGTCATCCTATATGTCGCTCATTTGGTCTTTGTGAAATTCAAATCACATCGCCCTTCTTCCCTAAAGTTTTTATCATTTTTGTATTCTACAGGTTAACACCTCTGCCTGACAAAGCTATGCTTTTCATGATTTGTGCCCTGGCTCCCTATCCAGCATTACTACTTGTGTTCTTTCTTGAACTTTCTGTTTTTTTATTCCCGTCTCTCTCTCTTCCCTCCCCCAGAAAACTGACTTACCCATCAAGTTTGAAAACTAGAGAAAAGCCCCTCTCCAGCTTCCAACATTATTTCTTAAAAGAATGAAGAGCTAATCTAAAAAGATAAAAAGGTATAATTTCAGAATTGTACCTTCCTTCCTTCTTTACAAGCCCAGACTCAGTACTTTTACACTGGACCAGGGAAGGTGTCACCACAGGCTGCATCTAGGCCATAAACCTGTGTTCCTAAACCTCTTGTGTGGGTAGTAAAGATGGCAGAGTTGGAATTGTGAGGATATGAGCAAGTGGGGGAAAAAAAAAAAATCAAACAAGACTGTGGAAATGTAGAATTCCTGTAAGAGAATAGCTTTAATGGAAGGCCATGAGCAATATAAGACCAAAAAGACCTAAAGAAATCTGGTAGTCAGGAAGGGGGAGGGGCAAATAAAAGGAATGCATTTTGATTGACCAGTGGGAGGGAGGAAGGGAGTTCAAGTAGAAATTAATTGGAAGATGAACAGTATAGAGAACAGGGCAAGCCACAAAGTCCTCCTGCAAGATTATTTATGACTTCTTCAGTTTTGTGAGCTGATTCTTGACTGTACAGCGATAGAAGGGATTATTGATTCATTTTGTGAATTCTCCTGTATTCAATTCAAAGAAGAAAAGAAGATTCTTATACAAGTTTATTAATTGTGAGATGACATTCTTTAAAAATATCATCTGTGATGGCCACTGGGGAATTTGAGCCTTTTAAACCTTTTGGCCTAAAAGTAATTTAACAATTTCTGTATTTTTCTGGAGTGACTGTAATTGCTAGATGTTCAATAGTCATGAAATATAGTTATCATTCTTGGTGTTGAATGGATTCATAATATTTATTTGCAAACCTCAAATGCATGTGTAAAGCCTTGAATTCTTTCCCAGAGTTGTCCATTGTATACTCCCTAGATATGAAATATCAATTTTACAGGCTAGCAAAATGGTATTTAATGGTGGCTGACAGGATAGTGTTTAAAGACAGTATATATTGGATACTTAAATTTTTCTATTATCTGACTCTCGGCACAGATCATTGAATTTAAGTTGTATTGAGATTGCAGAAGATCTGGCTGCGTTATAAACCCAGCTATGCTGCATGTTTATTTAGTCTCAGGACCTTTCTGCTTTCTAAGCATGTACAGAAGAAAATACAACCGTTTCAGTTTCTACCTTCACATCTACTTGCATTAGGAGTTATATTAAGAAAAATCTGATAGTTTTCAAGATATTTTCTCTAGCCTCAAGCATGGAAAACACTACCAGTTTTGTGCCATTTGCTTACATTTCTTTTTCTTCCTTTTCTAATTCCTACCCACTTTGATTATATTTAAAGACCCAAGGTTTTATCATATTTTCATCTTCAAATTTGAGGGCTTTTGCTGAAAGTGCAACTCAGTGGTAGAATGTTGACATACCACATGTGAGATTTTTGGTGTTGCAAGAAAGGAAGAAAGCAGTGCAAGAAGAAAAGTATTTGAGACTTAATTTTGGTAGAGCTAGAGCTCTGAAAAGGATGACCTATTTTGTATCCATATCATTTTCTCTTTAATTTTAAAATTGATCACTGTATTTTAGGCATATGCAATGCCTCCTTAATGGTTGTTTGGATAAAATACATTGTTCAGTTAGATAAGTGAAATCATCTGGGTTACTAAGCATGACTCATTTAAAATCTCATTTGAAACAATTTTTCTGTCCATTCTTTGTTAAACATTTATCTTGCTGGTTTGTAGTTGTTTAACTTTTCATTAAGAGTTAAAGCATGAAGACCAGTATCTGGGGTAACAGTCTACTCCAAACACTATTGCTTTCTTTATGCATTTCCTTTGATCTCTTTTGGGTTTTCCTTTGATCTTATGCTACATGTTTCTTAGCTATTTGTTTATTCTGTTTTCTTCTAAAAATGGAGTAAGCATATGAATGAATGCACAAGGAAATTTGGAGTGTATAAAATGGATATGGTGCCATATGCATAATCTGTAGCACTGTCTGAATAAGAAAATCTTTATGATTGGCCCACATTTGCCTATTTGCTGTGATTTCTCTCCATTTCTTAGTGTGGAAGTTTGTGTTACACACCTTCTCATCGCTGTTTTGCATGAATTCTTCAGCTCCTTGCAATAATTTCTGCTTATTTCTCTGGCCCTTAATACTCGTAATTCTAGGATTATAACTTTGTGGAATCGGAAGGGGTGATATCTGTAATCGTTGAACACCAGGTAAAGCTCTTGATAAATCAGATGAAAAAAAGTGGTACCATTATTGTTTTCTTTCTTCTTTTATCTTCATTTGAACAGTTTTGCTTTACTGGTGCTAAAATTTAATGAAATAAATAATGTTTATTTACAAAGAGTATTATAAAGGCATTGGAAACAAGTGAAAAAGGTGTAACTCCTTATAATAATTTTCCTGGTACTCTGCATATAAAATCAGCTGTTGGACAGTCTGTTTATATTGTAGAAGCACTGGGAAAATAGCTATTCAAAGAAACCGTTCCTAAAGTACCTGTGTAGTGACAAGAGCCTTTTTTACAGTACAAATAGTTGCAGTCATATTTTTGTTGGGATTTTTTTTTACGGTAAGTTTTAAGCAATTCTACATGACTTCTGTTTGGATTGATTGACATGATGGTCAAGTTAATGTTTGCTGATAAGTATAGAAATTAGAGAAGACCATCCCAGGTGTGGTGGTGCATGCCTGTAGTCCCAGCACTCAGGACTGCTATGAGTTTGAGGTCTGCTATGAGGCCAGCCTGGGCTAAACAGTGAATTTAAGACCAGCCTAAAGTACACAGTGAGACCTGTCTCTCCACTTACTCACCCCCCAAAAAACCCAGAAATTAGAGAAGACCAAGTTATGTTATTTACCAAATATGAACCCTTAGCCATTTGAAGATTCAGTGTTATGCTCTTACATCGTTTCAAAATCATTTTGGATGGAGCCCAGTTATGATGTACTTAAATTTTGATTTTTGTAGTTCTAATAGAAGTTCTAGAAAAGGCTGGAATGGTTGGGCAGCCATTGAAGTTATTAGGAAAAGGGAGGGAGTTAGTAGTGAAGTAGCTTTGTCTTAAAACAACTGCTGCCCTTCTTTCTGGCTATTTTTTTCCTTCCCTACCTTAGTTAGTATTGGTGGTGGCAAGAACCCAGGTTCCTGCCACTGACTCATCCGTTTGGTTCAACCTGGCATTTGTAGTTTTTCCTCAATATTGTCACAGTTGCTTTCTAATTTTTAGACTGTGTGACATATTTGGTAATAATAGGAAGTTGGTTATTTGTTTGATTGCTCTGAGAAACTATTGATTGATGTTAATTTTTTAATATATCACAAGTGTTTTTCCTGTGAGCAATCTGCAGATATAGGTGACTTTTGAAGTTTGTTCATTTCTTTTCCTTCTCTCTCTGTTCTCCCTTTCACCTCACTTCATTCTGGCTCCTAATTTGGATTAAAACTTAAAACACCTTAAGCCTTGAATACATAAGTCTTTTACACAACTGTAGATTTATTACCTTTGAGCTTTTGAAAATGAACTTTATAAAATTTCTTTGCCATTTTCAAAGTTTCTTGACTTGTACTGATGTCTGTACAGAATGACAATTAGATGGGAAGATGGGGGACACAAAAAGTTACGCTCATTAAAGCATTTTTTCGAAGTGATGTAACTTCCGTTTCCTTTCTGTGACCTAATTTAATGGAGACATTTCCACCTCAGGAGGATCTCAAGAATGCCTGTGTTCTCAGTATTAGGCTGACGGGAGGAGGGATTTTTGTTTTGATTTGTTTTGTTCTTGGTACAGCTTTGATGTTCTGCTCTTGGTTCAATGTAAATGTTACAACATGACATGTTCTCAGGGAATCATGAGGAATTGATCCATTTTATCCAAAGTTTACAGGCCAGTAGGTATTTGGAGCTAGAAAGTACATCATTTAAATCTAGCCAGTCCCTCACCTCTACCTCTTCTCCTGCTTTTAAACAGAGGAGGAAAGTGAAATCCAGAGAGATTAGGTAATTTTATTCAACAGACATTAATTGAGCATGTACCTTGTGTCAAATGCAGGACTAGGTGCTAGAGGCTATAGAGATGAGTAAGTTCATGTCCCTGTGAAGAGACAAGTACACAGTTCCCAGATTAGACAGTTCATAATTAGCAGATCAGGGAATAGAGTATTTGTGAATCATTCATGATCACATCTTTCTAGATTGATAAAACAATTTATCTCAACTATCTGTTTTTCTTTCCCTATTTTTTAATCATTCATTAAAGGTGATTTTTTAGTTAACTTTTCAAAATAAGTAAATCCAGTGTTCTCCCTTGACTCCAGGACCATCTTTTAGTTACCAGTGTCTCCAGAAAGATGAATATGTGCTAGCCATACACATTTTATCAGCCATTCAACTCATGGCATTCCTAAAATGGCCCTTGCCACCCGTCTTGGGTATGGTGCAGTCATTATTGTTGCCTCTTTGAATGTTTGACTGGTATATGTTCCTTCTTCAAACTCTCTTCTCCCTTGGATAATAGGTGCCTTGATTCTTCTGCATCTTTCCCATTTGTATTTTAATTTACTTTAGTGTTTCCATTGCATACTTCTCATTCCCCAAATGCACTATACCTTTGCACATTTCTGAATCAGCTGATCATCCATCCTTCAGGCTTAGTTTATTCTCCTCTCATGAAGCATATCACTCCTTTTCAAGAATTTAAGAGTTTCCCTCTCTGCTGTTTTGGCACCTTGCATCTGTTTTTATAGCCCTCTAATCTTTTTGGTCTGTATGCGTCAAGATTTTCCTTTTTCTCTCTTGACACACACCTTTTGTAAAAATGTAGTTGTTTTGCCCAGAATGACTTCATACTTGATGAGGCAAATAGTGTGGAGTACCTTGCCCCTACCCCCAGCAGTCCATCACAATGTCTCTCTCTCCTTTTTTCTTCTAAGTTCTGTAAGCCAAGCCTATTAATTGCTGCCAGGATGTAGCCGGTGGTGATTTTGCTGTTAATGGTAAACTTAAAGTTTTGTCAATTGTTTGTCAGTATATTAATTCGGTTAAGAAGCTTAAGCATAACCTTTAGTTATCCTCAAATCAACTGACAAACTTTTTTTTTTTAATTCATAACTTACACAGGCATTAACTTGAGCCTAGTCCTGTCTGATTAAATCTGAGCTCATAATTAGTGAGGTAAATTTTTGCAGGGTTTTTTTTTTGCAGCTGAAATAGGAGAATTTTGCACTTCTTTTCTTTGCCTGGAAGAATATCTTACATAGTTGTATTGGTTTTGTACTTGATTTTAACCTAAAATTCGGGGTCATCAGAGTGCTTGGCAGCACCCTCAATATACAGGAAACACAGTTTTTGCCTTTCAGAAAAGCCAGTGTACATATTGCTGTAAAACAGCAGTGCTGGTTAGTTTTCCCTAATCATCTGCTTGTCATATGGCCATTGTAGTTCTTTTGGCCTGATCTGCTGATTTGTTTGCTGAGGCAGATTTTTTTTTCCCCGCTGTTGCTTGATTCCCCAGTTCATTTAGGTTGCTGTTCTCTCATCCTTTGCTATATACTTGTCTTTGTTCAAAATTAGATCAATAAAGTTAAGTCAAATTAAAAGGAGTACCCTTCAAAGAAATAGTGATCATATGTTACCATTAAGCTGTTTAGAAAGAAATACTCATGTTTTCATTATAGCCTTGTCTTTTATATTTGACTATTTTAGGTATCAAATCTTAGGTGTTATACCTTTTTGAAGAATAGAGGCAGTGATACAGATTTTTAAACTGGTTGGTCTGAATTTTGAGGTAGTAGGCTGGCGATTCTGAATTTTGTTTGTTTTTCCTTGTAACCACCTGATCTTGGGTTGTGTTAAAATCTGTAAGATTTATTGGGTGAACATTCTGTAGATAGATGGCAAGATGCTCTGGCTTCTCATTATTCAGTGACCCTGTATTCAACAACATTTGTTAAGAGGCACCTACACACCTTTCTAGCAGGAAGGCAGAGATCAGCTTCTGGGTGAGGTCACTTTGCACACTTTTCCCTGGGGTGGGGGTGTTTTGTAGAAATGTTTGGGCCAACTGTAGTTTTCTTTTTCTCTTAACATAAGAGTTCTATTCTGATAGTGGTTGGAGGAAGGAACAATGATTGTTTTAAGTTGTTGGAAAGGCATACAATTGTTGGATGTCCTGTGATAGTATTCAGTGGCTGTGGATTTTGGGAGTTAGCATATAATTCATGTTCTACTCTACCATTTTTTGGTGGTATGGCTCAAGGTGTAAATTTCTTGACCATTTTCCTTTCATCTGTGAAAATAAAAGATAACATTTGCTGTGTGTTGAGTTGCTTTGAGGATTAAATGGGTATCTTTGTCATCAGAAAGGGAAAATGCTGTCTTTAAACTCAAAACAGCTTCTTACTACCTCTGGGATGTAAGTTGCATATGTACTGGGTCAAGTCAGATGTGCCATGAGAGAAGAGAGAATATTTGATTAGAGAATTTACCAGAGGCTTCCTGGAGATAGTGGGTGGCAATTGAGCATGGCCTTGCAGAACATTTGGCATTTTAGTTGACAAAACATTTTGCACTGAGATAGTAGTCACATCCAGCCAAAAGAAATAGCATAAAAAGGGACTAAAAGATTCATTCATGAGGCTTATTTAGGAAGCAAACAATTTGAGATATGCTAGTTGGGACCAAAACTGGGCCAGTCTGCTTGATTATGCCCATAAATTGTAACTGAGCAATCTTTCTTAGCATTCAACTGAAGGTCAGAATCCATATCTGAAAATACTCATATTAGTGTGGAAATTGAATTTGAGAGCATGCCTAATTCTTCTCTCAGATTAAAAAAAAATCAGCAGAATATTATCCTGAATGTGTTGTATGTTTTTATTATGCTAAAACACATAACAAAATTAAATATAGTTCAGAAATATTAAGTATATCCACATTGTTGTAAAAAATACTTGCAGATCTTTTTCATCTTGCAAACCTGTAACTATCCCCATTCCTTAACTCTGGAAAACCAACTAACTCTGCTTCTTGAGGGGAGGAGGCAGCTGCCTTAAGAGAAGTTTCTATAGCTCAGTGCATGATAAGATACATGATAGCTAATCTTACTACAATAATTATATATAATAATAATTTTCCATCTTACTACAGTTAAAAAATGACATCTTGTTGATAATACTGGTCTCTAGTGAGTTTTTTTTTTTATCCCTTCTAATCTTTACTTACATCCCACTTTGTGTGATATAGTACCCACATTTGGCACATTCAAGCTAACTTTAGCTTTCCATGTTTACCATGATTGCAATTTATAAACATGAGCATAGCCTTCCTGTGGTTGAGTTTTAAAGCCACAAAATGATTTCCTCATGAGAGCATTCAACAACGTATTAGGCAGAGAAAAACATTGTAGGTTATATTGTTCCCTTACTGTGTAAGTTTTATATCTTGCAGACTCCATAGATTAGGTACACACTGGCTTGGAAATATTCCATTGTTGCCAGTTGTTAAATCTTTCAAACATTTCTCTGCCACCACTTATCTTAACTGTAGAGGTTCTTCATGAGCATGTGTTCTTTCCAGTTGGATGTCTGTACATATTTGCAGTTTGAATGGTCCTGCCAGGTGGAGCAGGCCAGGCACAGGTAGTAAGGAATTGGTCTCTGAGGAATGTGGCCTCTCCAGGGACTTGGACTGCTACTATCTGAGGTCAGTCTTATTTGATCAGTAATAGAGATACTTGTGGCTACTATGTCAGGATCTGATCAGAGACAGAGACTACACCAACTATTTTAATAGAATGAACGTAATATAAGAAATTTTCAACCAGGTATGAGAATACTAAAAAATGTAGTAGGAGAATCCTTGGATAGCGTGGAGATAGTAACTGCAAGACATAGCTCTTATCCCAAAGATCAGGGGAATGAAAAAAAAATAAGAAAACTTGGAAATTTGGAGGTAAACCAAAGGAAACTAGAGTCTACCTAGATCTCTGCTCAGCTGATGCTTATGACTTACAGGAGTACCATAGGCCTAGTACTCAGATTGCTCAGGAGTGGCTGCCAGTTGATTACTTCTAGTGAATCTAAGGTGGCGCAATGAACCAGGGTCCAAGAACATTGGGAAAACTACAGACTGAACTTCTTCTATTGAGATGAGCTGCTGCTGCTGAGAGAAAGTAGAGCTTTTGGAGAAGTTGGTAGAAAGGAGAAAAGAGGTCCATCCTTTTCCTGTCCACTTTCCCTCTAGCACCCCCTGTTGGCAGTGTAACAGGTAACCGGCTGACAAAACAGTAATAGGGTGCCCCTCATTTTGCTGAATATTTAAGCGCTGTCATGCAAGCAGGTTAAGTTTGGTGGATAAAATATGTGACATGAGACATGGCAACTTGATTTAGACCTTGGAGGGATGCAACTGGCAAGGCAGAAATTAAGTGTCTAAAGGGTGATCATTCTGCTGTGCACTTCAGCCTTCTTTTTTGAAATATACAACAATTTATTGCATAAATTTGACTGGGACACTGCCTCAATCGAAGATTCCATTGGCATTAGCTAAATTAATGGTGTCATATCCAACATCATTTTCCCTTCTGTTGTCCCAGAAAGAAACTTTAACAGTAATTATTATTATTTTTTAATATGGTGAAGAAAGGAAGGCATTCACAAAGAAGTATTTATTTGAAAAAATGACATATCCTCTAAATGGGTGTACCTGATCCTGCTGTCGGTTACAGAGAAAATTAGTTTCCTATTGTAAAGTGATGTATTTTTGTCTTGTTCCTTTCTCTTCTAGAACTCTGATAGGGCTTGTAGCACATTACTGTACTGGATGGGTTTCAGCTGGCTTATGGCGCGTTCTCTAAGTAACAGAGTTGTCTCTTCTGGGAGTATTGGCTCTCCATTTTCAGTTGGGTATGAAGGGTAAGAAATGTAGGAGAAGATTTCTCTATTATTGGAAAGCATGATTTGGGGCCCACTGGTTAATTATGAGCTTCCAATGCAAAGGAAAGTGATGCCAGAAGGACAGAGCCAGTTGTGAGACAGCCAAACCCCATTGCCACTGTGTACCATCATGCCAAGTTCAAGACCTCCAGGTTGGCTTTTGGCTTTTGTCTTTGAAGGGCTCTTTGTCCTCTTTCCTTTTTCCCTTCCTCTTTTAAACCCTTATTTCTTACTTGCAGTTCTTTAAATGTTCTTTTCAATAAAGAAGTGTCTCCTTCTAACATTGATTTTGCATTTCTAGTTGACCTTCAGAACTATTAGCTACATAGAAAGAGGCTCATCTGTGGAGACACTGATTATTTCTTTTGTGTTCCATTGGCTCATTTGAAGAGCATATGAAGAGTGTGTTGCATTTAGCAGATCTTCACACTTATTGGTATCACTGCAGATTAGTATTTCTATAACAAAGAAACAGCTCTATGAGCTTTCACTATCCTTTCTTTTCTTAACCCCCAAAACACTTTCTCAGAAAATACCCTTGCTTAGACTTAGTTCAGTCTCAAAATCTTGAGGTTTTTTTAAGGGGGAAGGTCTCCTTCTCCTCCTCCTCCTCCTCCTCCTCCTCCTCCTCCTCCTCCTTCTTCTCTTCACATTTGAATACTGCTTTTTTTATATTGTAGCTTTATATGGTAATTTAGTCTTGACATATCGAGGTATTTTTTATGTATTGGTTCAGTTTTACTTGAAGTTAGAATGGTATTATATATGTTCTCTAAAAATTTCTGACCACTATAGCTAGTGATAGATTGAAAATGTGTTTTTGGAAAGATCATGAGAAATAGAATTCATCATGTCAAACTTGTAGAGGACACAGAATATTGCTTTAAAGAATTAGCCAAGTCAAAAAAGATCATGCTGATATTTTTTGTTTTGGCTTGGTTTTGTTTTGTTTTTGCAATAGGATATCTGTGCAGTTCAAGCCTTGAGACAGGGTCTCACTATGCATTTAAGCTGATCTCGAACTCACCATGTAACCCAGATTGGCCACAAAATTGCAACGATCCTCCTGCCTAACCCTCCCAAGTTTTGGGATTACAGGCATGTGATGATGATAGTGATTAGTTGGATTTTGTAAACTCAGGTTTTTTCTAATATTACAAAAAAATACCAGGAGTACAACTTTTACAACACTGCTTGTAAAAAAATCTAGGTTTTGCAGTTTGTGGTGAGATTTTTGAGTTTAGATACTATATGATCTTTATTCATTAATGGATCTGATATAGTATAGTAGCAGCAACCAGAAGATGAAAAACAGTTTGCCATTAACTAGAGGAATACAAGATGCCTTTTTTCTTTGAACTTGCTAACCATGTTATGAAGCTGTTTAGTAGCAGCAACCAGAAGATGAAAAACAGTTTGCCATTAACTAGAGGAATACAAGATGCCTTTTTTCTATGAACTTGCTAACCATGTTATGAAGCTGTTGTGGTACTGCTCCCTGTTCTTTAATTCACTGTGAGATTTCTTCACCAGTTCCATTTATTCCAGTAATAACAATAGCTGTAGTTTGAGTTGTCAAAAATAAATCTTCTAGATAGACTTTTCAGTATTCCGCCATTTTCTTCTCAGTACTGGGCACTTTCTAGGTACTGTCGAGATCTTGTTTCTCTTGCATAGATCTTCCCTCATGAGGTCTGGTAGAGAAGATAAGGCCTGTATGAAGTAATTAAATTACAGTAATACAAGGCATAAAGTGATTAGTGCTGTAGCTTTGGCTTATCTCTTCTTAGTCTCTTGACATTTTAGCTCTTGTTAACATCCATGTTAGATGTTGTAAAACTTAACTAAGTAGCTTTGCTTCTTAATAGCACTAATAGTATAGATTTGGTTATCCCATAGAGTTTATATTTTCTGAAATTCTTTATAAGTGTGAACTTCGGGTTACTTTAATTTGGAATGGTACGTATAGCCCTTTCTAGATTTTTCCAAGACCTTGATTTGAAATAATTTTCCTTGGTTTTCACTGCAAAGTGATATATAATGCCAGATGATTCTTTGTTTAGTCACAAGAGGAAGAAGTCAGGTCACCAGGTAGGAGGCCAATAGCTCGTACCAGACTGTTTAGAATGTGGGATTCTATTGTATGGATTAGAAACAAGCTACTATTCACTCTTGATCATTTGGTGCCAAAGATATTTGAGGAGCGTTTGCAGATCCAGGACAGCTCTTTGTATCTTTGACTCCTGGAATACTGACCTAACTTTGCTCTTTTCAAGGATTCAATGCCCTTAGTTTATCATCATCCTGGACTTGCCAACAGAATCCTCGTCATTCCTCTAGAAAAGGAGATACCATGTTAGTTCCCCTAGATACAGAGGATTTTTATTTTCAGAGGAGTTTGTGAACAGAAGAAAGTTTTTGCTCAGGTGCATGTCAGAAGCCACTTTTGGGTTGGGAAACAGATTAGGCAAGTTAGATCTTTTTCCTCTTCTGTTTCCTCGTTAGGTCTGGGAGCCAACTGTTGTTGACCACACAGCTTCTTACTTGTGAGCCTTAGCTTCCTTTGGTCTTTAGGTCTGTGAGGGATTAGTGTTATCCTTTTATTCTACTGTTTTTCTTCTTCCTGCAATATTTGTAGCTAACTGACAGGATCACATATGGTTTATTACTTGGATAATGTTTTTTGAGTCCTTAGAGCCTTGAAGATATTTATGTCTTGACTGGGTCTTGAAGTGGGGAGCGGGAGACCTGATGCTTAGCTCCTCCTATTTCCTCCCTAACCCTCTTTCTCATTCTGTGTTTTTCCCTCCCCATCCTTACGACTTCTTAGCAATAAATAGCAAGCACTTATGAAAAGACTCTTAGTTGGCTTATGTAATTGAGTAGAAAAGCAGTCTCCAGAGGGAGATTTTTTTCTTACATGATAGTCTTGAAAATGGTACTTTAATTCTGGGATGTAGAAGTTCCTGTGGAATATAATCATATGCTATGCACTAGAGATAACGGGGTCAGTCCCTTCAAGGACACAAGACTGCCAAAATTGGCTTTACTTCTCTCCCTCTTTATACTGTGAAATTGCTCTCCTGCTGGCAGGATGCCAGAAGACATTTGTAGCTGGGACTGTTTCTTGGAATTGCCATTTCCTGTTCTCTTTTACTGTCACCACGGCCAGGCCACTGGGTATTTGTGTGGACTAGGGTAAGAAAAAGCAAGAATGTGCCTATTCCTGCTATTCCCTGGCAAGTCTGGTTGACTTGCTCATCAGGATTCTCAGATTCCTCAACCAGGCTTCCAGCAGTTGGAACTAAGCAATACTTGGAAATTGTTTTGCCACCATTACTAGAATGTTTTCAGTTGTCTTATCTGTGTAGAAGGTCAAGGGGATTTGAATTCCCTAAGTGTAATTTATTTGCTTGTTTATTTTTATAGAACAATTTTGCCAGTGGGCTCTTCATTGTGGCTTTCTGGATTTTCTAAACTTGTGGCCTCCATTTTCTTTTACTGCCATTGACTTAGTGGGGTCAGGTAGCACTATGTACAACATAGTGTACAGACCTCCTTGTTGTTTATTTAAAATGCAGATCTGTGGAAATCACAGCAGATCCACTGAAACAGGGAATCAGGTGTGAGTCTGGCATTCTGTATGTTTTAAAGGTCCCAAGTAATTTTTAGGTACACCAAAGCCTCACCACCACTGACACAAATGGTGACTGCCTTTTGGTCAGTGACACAAACCAAGAGATTGCAGTGTGTGGCCTGCCAGTGATGGATTTCTGGGATAACAAGGATCATTTATTGTTTGTGTGGTATCAAGATAAGTTGGATAAAATTTTGAGCTTCATTTTCCATGCAGTGAAATGGGAATCATGATCCTTCCCAGGTAGGATTATTTTCAGTATTGTATGTACATAATGGGTTGTCATAAGTAGCTATTATTAGCATGTCTTAATTTCTAGGAGTTTGCAATCTTAAGTAGTATAATAAAACCTTAACAAGGGATCAGCAGGATAAAATAATGTTGTTTGAAAAATCTAGATAATTGAGGGTCACTCGAAACAAATAAAACATTTAAGAGAACTATTTGTCTTACATAATCCCATACCTATACATTTAAAAAAATAGATTTCAGTATTTTTTAAAATTTGATTTCAGTTTCTGTTTACACTTATTTCTTTGCTCCCTGTACTATGTATGAATATATTACATTGTAAATTTAGTTCTTACTGGGATCTCAGTAATAGACTCTGTTTGTTTTTAATAGCTATTTTTGAGTGGGGAGTATGAAATAGAGCTAGTTGAAAAACAGCTTCGTCTTTCTACCAACTCCTTGTAAGATGTTTGGATATGAACAACTTTTGTGCATGGTCCTCTAGATATAGTTATGTATCTTCAGGAGATATAAGACATTTCATTTGGCTGATGCAATAACAAATTTAAACCTTTCTCCACTGCTGTTTTATAGCTTTGCAGTTAGCTGACCTGCCTTTTATAGAAATGTGCTATTTTATGTGGTAAGGTCTACAAAACAGTGGATATTCCTGTGGATTCTGTCTTCTGGCTGCCAAGGGAATTGAAAAGTCCTTGATTGTAAATATGCCCACGGCATGTGATACAGTTCCTATTTTTAAGTTATAATTCAAGTGGTAATTTGTTTATTAAAATGGTACGTGACATGTTGGAACTTGGGGCTCTGGTGAGTGGCTATGGCCTCCCAAGCTGCGGCTGCCCCAGGGCGAGAACCATATCAGCATTTCCTGAGATCAGCGCCATATTGGAACTTGGGGTGCTGGGAAAACAGGCAGCCAGCTCACTGCTCTGGTGGGCGGCTGTGAGCCTACTGGCGTGCGGGCTAAGAATCAAATATCCATCTCATCACCACCCCCAGCAAGAGAGAGCCAGAGATCTGAGCATCTCTTGCAAATTTGAGTATATGCAATATAGCAAATAGGGGGGATTTTCTTCTGCCATCTCTTTGAAGGTGAATATTTTTATCTCTGTTTTGCTCTGTTCTGATCAATGGTGTTGCTCTATTCAATATTCTGTTTTTATAATTTCCTTCAATATTGCTCTACCTGATTGAAGGAACAACTATTGTGAAGAAAACCAGATATACTATTGTACCTATTGCTGTTATCCTGGTAACCTGCTGTGAGGTTCTGTACCAGTTTCACTGCACTGCTCAATTGGCTTTGTCCTGTCTGTTCTGCTATATTTTACTACCTTCAAAATAAATAAATAAATAAAATAAAAATAATAATAAATAAGAAAAATAAAAAAAGTAAACAACAGATCAGTAAGGTACTGAGCAACTTGAAACATGATATAACTAAACAGATAATGGATTTAAAAAAGCAAAAGGAGGAAAAGAAGGTGCTCTAAAGGATATAACTGCATGTATATTTAAGTGTGTAGGATTGATAACCATATTGCTAAGTTTTTATTGGATCAGTGAACAGAACTGTTTGCAGCCTCACTGTTTAAATGTCTACTTTGTATGCTTTAATTTTGTAACTTGAACAACTATATCCAAGAAGACAATATGTAATGTATCAACTAGTAATTTCTTACTGTTTATTTTTTTTTGAAATTCTGTATTGTTTCTACCCTTTTTGCTGTTTTGCTCCCCCCCTTAAATAACATTTTTAAAAAAAAGAATGGAATAAAATGGCATGTGAGACAGAACTAACAGTATTGGTCCCATTATTTACTGTTGAAATATTACCTATTTAAGTCTGATCATGTCTATTGTTCTTATTTTAATTCAACATTCAATTTTAAAATCATGAAATATAATTCTGCTTGACTGCCTTAATCAATATATTATGGTTTGTCTGCTTTTAAAAGCAAAACTCAAACTTCATGTTGACCTTACTTATTTGATAGCACATTTATAGTTAAATTATTCCTTCTGACTTGTGGACAGATATATCTATGTATGGAAAAATATTTATTTTTTGAGGAAAAAAAACTGGATTAATGAACTTCTTATGATTAAAAGAAAGGTTAGTTACTGTGCTTGGAAGGAGAAGCAATAGTATGACATATTGAGGGGAACAGTAGAAGGTAAGTTTGGAGATTTCCTCTCCCTGAATATTTTTTTGGCTTACAAAAGTTCCATACAAACATCTGGGTTCCTTTTTCCCCTATTTGCTTCAGATGGCCCCTTTACAATTAAATACTATAGGTAGAAATGAAAGTGCCTGGCTCTCATCCTCAATCTCATTTCTAGCCCCTCTCATTAGTAGTTATCAGCTTATTTTTCATTTCTGTGTATTTTTGTACCTTTGCTACTAACATAGATCTTTGAATAATATATACTGTGTCTGTTTTTAGTCTGCGTGTGGGGTTTTAGTACATCATTCGACAACTTGCTTTCCAGCTCAGTGTTGTTTTCAAATTTGTTTATCATATTGGTCTAATGCAGCTTAACTGCTCTGAATTCTGTCATACAGCTCTACCATCTACAATGTTAACGTAAACATTGTTACACCTGTCTTGCACATGTGATAAGTTCTAGGGTGTGTATTTACCTGTAAATGGCATTTCCTAGTCAGGGGAACGTATATCTGAATTTTCAAATACTGCCATGCAGCACCATGTCAAAATGCCAGTGTAGTTATAACATTGTATGGTCCCAAAACAGATAAAGGAAATTCTCATTTCCCTTCATTACTACCTTAAAGATTTTGCCAATATTACAAGTGTAATGTGGTTAATTTATATTTCTCTGATCATTACCAAAATTATACTTTTTTTCCATATACTTAATGTCTACTCAGAGTTCTTCAGTAATATGCTTGTGTATACTTTTTTGTCCATCCCTTCATTGGTTTGTTTACTTTTTCTTATTGGTTTGTCAGAGTTGTTTACTGACTGAGTAAATTGCAGTATAGGAGAGATTTCTAAGAAGAGATTTCTACCAAATTACTCCAGTATCCATTCATCCACTTTTACCCCTACTGAGTCACCAAAACTGTCTTTGGGAAGTTACCAATAACCCATACTTAGTTTGATGAAAAGCACAAATATCAGTCCTCACCTCACTTACTGACTTTCTAGCACTTGACATGGTGGGTCATTTCTTCATGACCCTTCTTCTCTATCACTTTTTGCCTCTAACGACATAGAACTCTGCTAGTTTCTTGTTCACTGACTTCTCAGTCTGCTTTTGCTGATTCATTACCTTTTCATGTTAGGTGTCTGAGCACTCAGTTATCCTTCTGTCTCTTAGTTTTAAATGATACCTACATGTCAGTAGTTTCCAAATGTGTTTTACCAGTTCATAGCTTTCTTCCAAACTCCACATTTAAAAGTCCAGCTCCCCACTCTGGATCTCCATGTGGATATTTTTTAGCATGTCCACAACTAAGCTCTTGATTTTATCCCCTCTCTCTAGTCTATTCCTAGCACTCCCCCTGTTCTTTGATGATCCTGCCTATTTTATTCTTTTGCTCAGCTTAAAAAATAATCCTGATTCTTTCCTTTCTTTAACATCTGATCTTCCATCCAGTGTCTACTGTTGAAACATTTTTAGTTCTGACCACAATTTACCTCTCTTTAACTCCCACTTTATTGTAACCTATCATCATTTGCTACCTAGATTACCATCATCATCTGATGTGTCCTCTGCCTCCATCTTGTTACAATGTCTTTGTTGTGGTAATTGTTTTGTGTTACAGAAGATTGACCCCAGAGCCTTCACATTGATTGATAGATTGAGACCAGGTCTTGCTAAATCACCCAGACCAGACTTGAACTTGCTGGCCTTGTTCCTTAGCCTTCTGAATAGCTGAGAGTACAGGCTTCTGTCCTTAGCAGAAAGGTCAGAGTGACCTACCGCCTCCTTCTTACAGTCTTGCACTAGCCACCTGGTATATTTGCTATGTCTTGAGCAATGCTTATGATTTACATTGGCTGTTCTTTTTACCTTTCTTCAAATGATGGGCCTCTCATTCCTCCTTTGAGCCTTTGAGGAAATAACATCATCTCAGTGAGGCTTGCCTTGATATAATAACGGGGGGGGGGGTTCTTTTTCTGTTTCACTTATCACCAAATAACAGTCTGTGCTTTGACCTTTTACTTTGGTCATGATGTCTTTTCAATAAATAGAGTTTTTAAAATCTTGACTTGAGACACAGTGGTTTTTTCCTTTCACATGTGTCTATTATACTTAAGAAATCTAGTATAGAACTGGGGTAAGGCTATTAAGTTGTTTCATTTGTTTTGTTTTGTTTTGTAGTGGGAATTGAACCCAGGGCCTTTGAACTAAGAGCTACTTCCTGTGTATTTTTTGTTTTGAAGCAAGGTCTTTCTGAGTAGCCAAGTTGCCCAGGCTGGAAATGAACTTGCAGTCCTTTTGGCTCCACCTCCTAGAGCATTGGCATTTACAGGCTTGTACCACGATGCCCAATTTGAAGGCCATTAAGTTTTATGACTATAGTTTTTAAGAATAGGCTAGATAAAATTAGATTTCAAATGAGTTGAAGCAAGAACTTGATTGGAAATCCCTTTCTTGCCCTCCAAGTGAATATTGACCATGCTTTCCCAATTGAGGAACTCTCCAAAAATATCTTCCTGTAAAAATGCCAAATGTCTCTTCAGATGCTTAGATGTGGGTGCTGGGACTTGCTCTTGGGGAGAGAGACAGATGACTGACGTTATCTCATCCATCTCTAACGTGAGTCATTGCAGGACCTACACGCAATGTCATTTCTCAGGAGAAACAGTGATTATAGCACATATTGTTTTTTGTATTATCCATCCACCAGATAAAAGCAAACATCTCCTATTTTTATTTTGAAAAAAATATTTCCATGTAAATTAGAATTTAAACTATACAGTTCCTTTTAGCAGGCAAGATTCAGCTAAAGTCCTGTTTTCTCAGAATATATTCCATACCTCAGTTTCCTCTTAGAGATTTCAAAGGTTTTTATGTACCTGGTAATTTGAAGGAATTGCTTTTATTTTGTAGTTTCTTAGGGACTTCTGATATCTCTCTTGTAAGGTGTTTGCAGATGTCAATAGCTCCTAGCTCTGAAGGGTTAGAGTAACAAGATCATTCTCTTCTCACTTGTGATATCTTGTTTTCAGCTAGTGCTATTTGTTCTTTCCTAGCTTCATGAGAGACATATAATCAGACTCCAGAGTTGCTGTGTGTTTTATTAGAGTGTTTGTTGGAATACTGTTTATTTTCTTTCATTCTTTTGGAGGATATTTTGTCTTTGCATAGTCCTGCAGAGTATCTTCAAAACAGGGTTTTTATTTAGAAAGCCATTTTCACACAGTGTAGCTGTACATCATCCCATGATATTCATTTGAATACTTGTTGGAACTGTATATGTTCCTTTCCTTTCCTAGTTTTGGAATTCCAGTTAGCTGACATTCCCTTTATTTTTCATGGAAAAATAAAGTCCATAATGAAGTGTTTCAGAATATGCAATAGAAGATGTAGAAGTTCAGATTCCATGATACATCATAGGGTTATATGTGGCCAATGTCAGTATTTTGTTCATTTTTAAAATTGTGTTCACTAAAGTTTTTATAATCATACAGCTACTTTTTAAAAAGAGATTTTCCTCTGTTGTTTGGTGAACATGTATACATCATTCCTTTTTAAAAAATTTTTTAAATTTTTTATTCCTGACAGCTGATCCTGATAACCTATAATTTTTTGTGTTTATTAAAAAGCCTCTTCATGGGCCAGAGATTTAGCTCAGTGGTTTAAGTATCTTCCTCAAGTGCGAGGTCATGAGTTCAATCCCTGGGAACAAACCAACAAACACCTATTCATTAGTAGTCTGCCTGTGAGCATTCTAACTGTATCATTGAGTGTCATCAGTTTTTTCAGGCTCATGTAAATCATTTGACTCCTTATATTTGGCTCCTAAATAAATCTCTAATTTGTGGCCCATTATTTTCAATTGGCTTTCAGTACATTTATGAAATATCTATAATTTGTCCCTTGTATTACCCTTCATTCTCTTAGACCAGGCATCTCTCATATACCTCCCATCACCTACCCTTGTGCCTTATAAAATTCCCTAGTTTGTCCCTTTGGAATTGTTTAGCACATCCAACTTATTGGACAGTAATTGTGACACCTAACGATTTTAGTCAAAACTTGGCACCTCTAATTTGTAGGTTCCCCCACATGTTCTGGAACAAGGAGTCACCTTCACTTCCTTGGTATGCATTTGGGAAATGATAATGGACTTTATTTTTCCATGAAGGAAGTAAATGACAATCAGATGGTTAATATGAAGCTCAAATTTCCTTGTGACTGAAAGAATTATTTATATTCTCAAAAGGGACATTTCTTCGTTGTATCAACGAACTGAAATGTTTTATAATGTGTTTGAGATATCAAATAAGAAATACTTATTTGATTCTTTCACCCTCAATGTTGATATTTCTGTGAGTTTTAAAGTATAACATTAAATGATGAAAATTATTTACTTGAGAATAGTTAAAAATATGAATATTTTGTTTGAGTACAGTATGGATTATAGAGTCATCATTTTATCAGATGCATAAAGAGACGACAAAGACACGGCTGCGTTGGATGGGAATGAGGATGGGGCCTTGAGGTTAAATATCTAGCATAAGAGTGAGTTCATTTTCCATCGTGTGTGTGTGTGTGTGTGTGTGTGTGTGTGTGTGTGTGAAATATCAGCTGCATTCTGAAGACCCCCTAATCTGTACATACTTTTCTAGTCTCACAGCATCTTGATCTTTGTATATCCTCCTGCATGTTTCTTTTTGTAATGACTTAATCCAGTTACACTTATTTAGAAGGTACTATATGGCAGGTGGAGATACTGTAATGTTGAGTTAAAGACAGCAGAAATGGACATCTTTGTTGTCTTGGAGCTAACAGACTATCTGAGCAAGACCTTATTATAATCACACCAACATGTCTAGCTAACATTCTCTTCTCCTTTCTTTTTCCAAGTTATTTATGAGATATTTGGACCTTTATTTATATTTGAATTTGTACCCTGCTGTATACTTGTTCATTGTTGAAGACAGGAGACCCTGAAAGGAGGGATGTGGGGTTGTATAATCAAGGTTTCAAGGGCACAGGAAACAGGGCAGCGAATAGACAAGTCAAAACATTCGGCACTCTGCTGACCCCAAAGGAGACTGAAATTTTCCCATTCTCTTATTTCTTACACACATTTCCCCCGCTACCACATCCCCCACAAAAGGCCAACATCTGGGGACTTCTTATACCTGTCATTAAGACTCAATATTGAGTTTCCACTCTTTTATCCTCTTGGCGCACTCTGTTGTCAGTTCATGTTAACTCATTTCTAAAAATGGTTCTTGTATCTCTTAAGTTCTGCCTATTCCTACTTCTGTCACTTTCATGTAGACTGTCATCTGAAAATGACATTGCTTAGAACAGTCATCTTTTTTGGGAGGAGTTCCTAGTCCATGAGATGATGTGTTCGTGCTTGTGTGCGTGCATTATTCCTTTCTGCTTCTTTTCCTGTTCTGTTTCTTCATCTCTAATTTTCTTCCTAGTTTTTTCTTGACCTGCACACTCCCATTAAATCCCACCTTATCAATGAAACATTTCTTGATTACTTCTTTCCACTTCCCTGAACTCTTAGCACATTTAGTCCTGAGTATGAATCATATAATTTAGCACTAATCAAAACTGCTTTGTGTTGCTATTTCATATCTGTAGTATTTCTTCTATTATTTTGTTAAAGTCCAAGATTTTGTGTCCAGGATATCTGCATATATTTATAGAGTGCTTTGTATGTACACACACACACACACACACAGCAAGGGTCCTACTACTTTTTGAACTTCTGTGTTAAAATTTATGTAGCTGTTTTCTTGGTGATGAGCACTTGTTTCTACCTTGGGTAATTACAAACACTTCATTGCTTATTTTTGAGCTTATTTTGTGTGACTTGATTTTGTTTATTTCTTTTAATTTTTTGAAAAAGGGTCTTGCTATGTAATCCATGCTGGCTTTGAACTTGCGATACTCCTGCCTTAGCCTCCTGAGTGCTGGGATTACAGACATGCACTATCATACCTAACAAACTTGTCATGTGAGAGAAAAAAAGTCTACTCCCAATAAAGAATTTCAATTTTTTTATTAGTTATTATTTAGGTTTCTAGCACATAATACTTTTAATACTGAGAGATAGCCAGTTTCACAGATTTACAATATATTGAACTATTGACTGTTATTTTCTGACTGATGTATTTTATTTTGCTTTTAGGATAAGAACAAGAAACTACGTCCTCTATATGACATTCCCTACATGTTTGAGGCCCGGGAATTTCTTCGTAAAAAGCTTATTGGGAAGAAGGTAAGTGATAACCAAAACATATTTGCAAGGGGTTGGACTTAGCCTACTTGTTTTGCATGTGATATTTTCTGGGACCCTTACTAGCACATGACACTCTTCCTCCAAGTCAAGTAGAATTGCTTTCATATGAGAGAGGCATGTCTCTATGTCAGGAAGTGGTATACCTTGGGAGAAGCTTAAAATTGGGGCCCTGACCACAGTTTGATTGCCAGTGCTCTCACGGCAGGTTGCAGGCTCAATTCCAGTTTCAATAATTGCATATAGCCCAGAGCTCCACTCACTTGGCTCTCTTGTTCTCTCCAGCCACCTCCATTAAAAGTCTGGGGCTATGGGATTTGCTGGTGAGGGAAAGTTGCTGCTTTTTTATGTTTCCCTGACTTCGGAGAGATAGGTGGGCTATAAAGGAGGGGAAGCTGTGTCTCCCCTAAAATAGAAGAAAAATGCAGGTATGAAATGCACTATGGCATGACTGCCATGTCTGCTTTTCTAGCTTGTTAAATGTCCTCCAGCCTTTCCTGCAAGTGCTATGGAGTATCTTAGAGGGGCGAGGATGTGCAAGTTCCTCATAGCTCCTGTGCAGATTTTTGTATAGCACTTGACTTTGTAGTCTAGAGTAATAGTGTGGCTACTCCAGTTTACATTTTCTAGTGTTCTTAGAGCATAATATTCTACAGATACTGTGAATATAGTGATCTTTTTAAACATTCCCTTTTTTTCTGACTTCCCTATTCCAAAAGTCATGCATATTTTGTGTTCTGGATGAATAAAGACAATAAAAGGAATGATTCCTTTGATAGCAGGTGAGGGAAATTCAAGGAAGTATTATAATTCATGTTTTCTTACTTTGCTTCAATTGGGATTCTAGGAGAAATAATGTATTTTGGTCTGATTTTTATTGTAAGTTTAGAAAGTTAAGGCCAATCCTTTTTGTCTGGCCTTTAAAACATTAAAGCCTTATTAGCATTCCTTGCCTAAACTATTGATTCTGTGACAGGTTTGATAAAGGTTTGGCTTTTGGACTAATGCCAGAGTAATACATTAAATATAAATAAAAATACAATACATTAATAGTAATACATTAAATATAAATAAAAATAAAACCAGTTTATTATATACTCACTCACTAGGTGATAAATTACAGTGTGAGATTCTGAAGTTGGATATAAAATAAAATTGCTAATTTTCAGGTAGAAAAACCAAACTAGATTTCCTAAAATGACTATAAAATCTCCTCAGGTTCCTTTAGAGAATGGGCTCATTTGTCATTGTATAAAACTTGACAGAATGCTGCATTCATTCACAAAGTATAGTACAAATGATGGCTTGAAGTCTCTTTCAATTTCTAGCTCTCCTGTTACCTGATGTAATGTCTGTCTGACATCTCTGTTTCACCCAGTTGATATCATATCACTCATTTACTGGCTCATAAACAGTTGCATATAGACAACCAAGGAACTCCCTCACCTGTGTGGACTTTTAAAAAAACTGTTCCAGAGTCACATGACAAGAGAGACAGCATACATTGTATTCCTGTGCAGCCAGTTGAGTACAGGTGTTGTAGTATCCACCAGGTTTCTTTGATGATTGCCCTTCCCTGTCAGAGCTGGGGATATGGTTCAGTGGCACAATGCCTGCCTGGCAAGCATGAGGTCCTGAGTTCGATTCCTGGTACAAAAAAAAAAAAAAAGGAAAGAAAGAAACCTTCCCTGGCACTGTCTCATCCCTGAGAATAAATAGCAGCTTATTGCAGCCACTGCTGAATGGTCCAGGGAGTTTAGCCCAAGCCTCTGCTCTCAAGGACAGTATGCCAGGCCAGTATAAAGCCTTCCATCATAGAATAAAAGACCTGACCCCAGCTGTCAGGTGTGATGCCAATTCTTAAGCAATTAGGTCCTTTTTAGTGGAAGAAACCTTGTTTTATTGGTTCCTGTGCAACAGAGTTGATTGGATTCTATTTGTGCTGAGCCTGAGTTTTGTCCCCCACAGTGACATTGTATAAATGATAAATACTGTATCCCCACATAGGGAGTCAGATGCAGCTTGGTTCTGCTGGTTTGGAACATTCCTGGTGCAAACTGCTTTTACTGACTCACTGCCTGAAAGAACTTGTCTGTCTTCTGCTCCATCAGTTGCGACAGTGAACATCCATGTGCTGTGGCATTGGGGAGGAGGCAGGGCAGTAGGTGCCTCAGGGGGGTGGCTAGCACATCATTGCACATTTCTGCCAATTCCCTTCAGATCTCTACAGCTGTTCAGAATGGCACATGATGATTAAGAGCCACCATGAGGGAGCGTGTGTGCCTTTGTGCACGGAAGCTGATTAGGGCATCCTGTCACAGCTTAAGGAGATACAAGGGTAGAACCGTCTTTTGCCTAGACCTTCCCAGAGAGCCAGTTTTGAAAGATGTCTACAATATAGAGAAATAAGAGTGAAAGTAAATTGCAAAGGTGTTTTGTTGGCTTTGTGAGCCTCCATCCCAGTTATGGTAATTCACATTAATTACTCCTAGATTTATTTCTGGGTATATGCCATCATTAAAGTAAGCATATTGCTCTTGGAGCCTTGGTTTTACCGCTTGTGAACTGGGAATATTACTTGTGGGCCCCCCGCCCCATGGAGTTGTGTTACAAGAATCCATGACGATGATCTTTAAAGTTTGTCCAGATGCCAGGAAGGTATGTGATTGGGAGTTGCTTAATACAGTTTTTGTGTAGAACGTAGGAAAACCCTGCTTTTTCAGATTTATTCCTGGCTCTGAAATAAAGCAGCATGTGACTGGCATCATAACTGGAGTATTTTTCCATGATTCTATTGACTTCACTGCCTTTTCAACTCATTCCACAGATTCAGCTGGTAAATGATTAGCTGTGGTAATAGGGCTTTAGCGTCCCCCAAATGAAATGCTTTCATTAAAGTGAGTGTGTGTTTTTGGAATTGAAAGAGTGGTAGAACATGTGTACATCCTCACTCTCCCCATCTCCTGTTTACCATCTGCCATCCTTTCGTGAAAAACTTGACTAAAAAAATACTCATGCTAAATAACTTTTTGCTAATTTCTTCTGGAGTTCATGAAATGGAATCTGTCATAATTTCAACATGTCTTTTAATTTTCCTAGATATGTGCATAAGACAGTGAGATTGATGACCTTGAGCCAGGATTACCGCCCTATTCTCATATTAGGAGCCATTTCTTTACGTGTATTCATATATTTCTCTTAATATTTATTGGTCAGCCTATAGCAAGCAAGAGTTTGCATAGCCTTGTCATTTTGCTTTCAGCAGAACAAGGTAATAACATCTTGAAAGTAATGGATCTACATTGGGGATTTTCCCCCTCTTTATCTCAAAGAGTGTCTAAAGTCAGGTCTCAAAATTTTTTAAACCCATGTTAAGCAGCATTTATAAGTGACATATGAATCATTCCTGTAACTCCTGTCCCTTAATTGCAGAATTTCTATCACCATGGGAACCATTGTGTTCCAAGTTGGAGCTGTTTTCAACAGTCGTAGGGTCAAAGCTTGGTGGAAAAAGCGGGACTGCAGGAATTGCAGGAAGCCAGAGTACACTGACTCCGCAAGGCAGTGGAGGCATGTTGTCGGCTCTCCTGTTGTCAGACACCTCACCCCCCAGAATATATGCCTGCTAATGTGTTTTTTAGTATTTCTTTGAGCAAATGTTAGCTAGAAATGAGGCTTATTTGCAAACTTGTGGCTGACTGCCTTTGTATGGTTTCCATGCCATTGAAATCTGTTCTGTGAACTAGTCTGGCTCTTTTTTAGGCACTTAAAATTGGGTATTTCTCTTGATAAATGCAGACATTTTGGAAGTTACAGAGCTATAAATCATTTATTGAGAATCATTTCTGTCCAGATTACTTTAGATTGTTTTCCTCTTACAGTCTACCCTTTGAGAGAGGTAGTTTTAGGGTGTGGAGCTAGAAAATATCTCCACATGTCTCAGACTTACAAATCCAGTGTGTATAAAACAGACATCCATTTTAAAAAGGAACCTACTTTTTAAAATGTACGTATGTATGTATGTATGTTTGCTTGTTTATTTCACAGTACTATATTGGGAATTGAACCTAGAGCCTTCACAATAAGCTATACCCATAGCTCATTTTTCAGTTTGGGAGAGGGTCTCACTGAATTGCCCAGATGGGGCTTCAATTTGTGATCCCTCTGCCTTAGCTTCCCAGAGAGCTGGAATTACAGGTGTCAGCCAACTTGTCCAGCTCTGTCACACCATACATTCCAGTTCTTCACTTAGTTCTGCTGTATATACAGTCATTCCATAGTGTTTACAGAATATCAAATACTAAATTTTAGATACTGAAATCTCTGGATCCTCAGATCCCTTGTATAAAATGGAGTAGCATTTCGTACAACCTGCATGCATCTTTTCATATACTTTGAATCATCTTTAGATAACTTGTGATCCATAATACAATGTGTTATATAAATAGGTATATACTTTATTCTTGAGATAAGGCAAAAAAAAAAAGTCTGTACATACTCTGTTCAGATGCATTTATTTTGTTACTTGTTTTTGATCCATGATTGTTTGAATATGTGGATGCTGAACCTACAGCTATGGAGCCTGGATGGATGAATGTTTCCTCCACACTTTTGCTTCCTTGTCTTGTAACTCTTCTGGCCTTATTTCTGTAGACTTCTTACTAGTTTTCCCACAGTCACTTTTTGCCGTTCAACATCTGCCATTCTTGAGGCTTTGCCAGTGCCTTTTACCTGTGTTCCTCCTTTGTCTAATAATATTGTCTTCTACTGCTCCTCATGGCCTAGAAGATCCCATAGCATCTGGTGACAGCCTACTTTCTCTGAGACAACCAGTATCCCTTCCCCTGCTTCATCCAAGCCACTTTGTGTCCTCCGCTGTATTTCTTGAATGCATAGGGCTTTTGTATTTGTGATTTCTTCTTTGAGTTGCCAGTCTATTTTCATCATTTCCCTTTCCATATTTACTTTCTGCTTATCCTTCAGATCCAAGTTAAAAATTCTTTGAGGAAGTTTTCCAGAACATGTATGTGCACGCGCGTGCATACACACACACACACACACACACACACACACATCATTTGCCTTGAACACGTGTTTCATAGCTTACAATGATATATGTGAGAGGCTATATGTAAATAGCTTGGGTAAATGATGGGGTGAGGTTTGTAATATGATACGGTACTTTTCCTCGTTGGGTTGGGCTCTCTTGTTAGATTTATTTCATTATGTCTATTAGGCCTATATCTGCTTTGCTCACTGTTTCAGTGTCAAGTATAGTTTATGGTGCACTGTAGTGCTCGGTGAATTTTTACTGAATGAATTAGCTTTAGGGAGATTCAGGGCTAAAGGCTTTGAAGATTGTGCACTGAATAAGAATATGTGTGTGTGTGTGTGTGTGTGTGTGTGTATAGAGAGAGAGAGAGAGAGAGAGAGAGAGAGGGAGAGAGAGAGAGAGAGCTGAAGTAGGCCTTAGCTGATTTCCTAGGATTAGCAATATCTGCAAGAAGCAAGTCACCTCATTTCAGTAATTCCAAATCAGTTTTGAAATGGTTAATATTATATGTAATGATCTATCTTTTAATATAATAATGTGTTTGCATCAGCTAGGTTGGCAATGCAGCTATCCTTTATAGCTTTCTCTACTGGATAAAATATTTTTATCTAAGCACACTTAGGACATGTGACTCCTTTATAATTTGTTGGCTACCTTTGTATAGTTTTCACGCTATTCAAATTTGTGTTGTGAACTAGATTATTTTTTGTAAAGGCACTTTTTATAATGTCTGTTCTATCTTTAAGCATTATGACCACCAATTCATTAACTCTCATTCATAGTAGGAACTAAGTTCTGGGAGCATTATTTTCACTTTTAATTTTGACCTATACTTTCCAAAATATATACATTAGTTCCATTTTTTGAGTAGATAAGGAAAATGAAGCCCATAGAAGTTAAATACTTTACCCAAATCTTTGTGCTTTCAATTGGTATGCTAAATTAAAGACTGTCTGGAAAGGTCTGCTTCCTTTTTGTGTATACTGACTCAGATATCAATAGGTCATGGAACTTTTGGGGATAATGTCAGTTTTTGTGTATAATGTGTACTTCACATGCGATAAGATGCACCAGCCACCTTGTCCTACCTTACAGTCTTCAGAAGGTGATGATGGCACCATATATCAGCCTTCTGCATGCTTTGAGCCCTCTAGACATTATCTCATTAGTCTTTGAGATGTCCCTTTAAGGGATATTTCGTCAAATTGTTCTTCATAGAATCAGTATCAGACTCTATGGCCTTCTTTACATTATGCACATATTGGGAGGTGAAATGCAACAAAGCAAAGCCAATAATAAAATTTGATTTTTCTCTCTCCTCAATCTCTTGGTATAACTACAACTCTTGAAAGTGGCTAGGAAAAAGGAAGGACATGTCTTGCTTTTTTTCTTGACCTAGAACCAGGGAGATGCTGTAGAACCCTATAGGTTCTTGTTCCTCTGAACAAGGACAGGCCTCTAAAAGGTACCAGCAACCACATTCTTAGAAGGGGCTATTTTTCACTTAACTACAGCTAGCTCTTCAAGGTTAGCACATTTTCCTGGGGCTAGACCCTTACTTGTTTCCCCACCATTTCCCAGGGTTGGTCCTTTCCTTAAAGATACATGTGAGTGCTGTCTGTGTTACTCATCGGCCATGCTGAGTATAAAACTGACAATGTGGGAATTCTTAATTACCTCTTCTGTACCTCAGTTAGGATTTTATAAACATTTCTTTGTCATCTCCACATTTTTCATTTCATATTAATTTAATACATTCACACTATGGAAAAATCCTTTACATTAATGATCAAAACAGACCCTAAGATTGTGAACGCATTGTGATATAAATTGACAGGTTTGTAAGAGGTTGCTTGTCCTTGCCTTCTAGTGCCAGCTGTTAACCATCTATGTGACTGTAAATTTTTAACAAACGACTGAAGATATTCAGCAAATTAAGAGCTGTTTTGAACGACTTACAATTTCTAGCCATGCATTTTTTTCTAGTGGGAGTTCTTCAACTTGGGTATGATGGGAGTGTGTCAGTGTGCAGTGACCAACAGGATTCATTTTAGATGCCCATTAGTTTCGCGGATGATCCTAATCTTTACCTGTTAAACCATTAACTCCTTCAAGTGGTAATAGATGATTAATAGAAATGACTGTGGAGTTGTCTCAAAAGGTAGCTTGCTTTCTGCTTCCATCTGAATGCTTTTTGTAGTGATTTCTTGGTCCTTTTTGGTTTTTTGGCTGGAAAGTGTGCAAAGTTCTTCTGCGCTTTGTGGGCCATCAGCATGCTGAGCTGAGCACACAGCTCTTTGGTGAAAGGTGTTATTTGTGTGATAAGTATTGTAATATCCTCTTCAGAATACATCCTTAAGTTAAATGAAGAAGCTAGAATTTTCAACTGCATTCTTGGAAATTTCTTATTTATGCTCACCTGTGGGAAATGACTTATTATCTAGCAGAATCCTTGAGATTCTCATATCTCTAGGTAATGCTTTGCTTATTGTCAACTTCTTTGGACTTGCCAGTTGCTCATAGTTTTCTGGTGCAAGTTCTTATATTTGTAACATGATTTGTGGTCAGCCTGTCTTAAGCCACCCACTCCTGATCTTTTCTTCTTGGTTTCTGAAATATCGTCCTTGGAGCTGGAACTTTCCATGCTTATTCTCTGCAAATCAAGATTTTATTTTAGAGGGAGATTTGTGCTGAATCAGCTCAGCTGTGTTTGGGGGTAGGGAGAGGACAGGCTTTTTTTCCCCTCACTTTAAAAATAACCCTTATGTGCCAGAAACCCTATAAAATGTGCTGAATTACAAATCTTCCAACTTCCTATACCTCCTGGTTTACAGAGAATAGATTCTTTCAAGCTTGAGCTCAATGATAGTGTGCAAAATGTCTTCTGTTGAGGAAAAGTGTGAAGTGAGATTGGGTCCAGATGTGTGCATTTGAAAAGAAATCTGTCCCTCGTTGTCTTTTCTCAGTTTCCTCAGCTTAGAAGAAGGTCTATTTAGGCTTAAGATAAATTTCCTAATGTTTTCTTTTATATTTTCAAAATAGCATATATCTCTCAGAAATACTAAGTTTTATTGGAAAGAACCACTGTTCTATGATTCCTTTCAGTGTAGCCTTTCTTTTATTATGCTCTTAAAATTAGACCACCCATTTGTTTCTTGACTTGTTTGCTAAAATGGGAATAATTTGTGCATATGTGAAAGGTAGCATATACAAGTGTCGCTCTGTTGTAAGGTTGGTTTTCTGTTGCCTTTTAGTTTGTAATGAAAGGGTATGCTTTAAATCTCTGTCTTCATACCTAGAGAGCAAGGGCAGTAAAAAGGATCAAGTTGCAATGTATGCCAGATCACCACAATGAATGTATTTATTATGAATTGCAAACATACTAATGCAAAATTTTAAAACATTAACTCCTTTTAAAAACATATTTAGAGTCTCTGATGTTTTTGTTCTTACCTGTGTTTTTTGTTTTATTTTGTTTTGTTTTTTGAGACAGGTCTTACTATGTATTCCAGATGCTTTGCTCTTATCTGAAACAAATTCTTTTAGTGATAACTAGTGCTGCCTTCTTTTATTTTCATTTGTGCAGTTATCTTTTCTCTGTTAATATTCAGGTATTCCTAAAATGCAACAGTTCTATTACAATGCATGTTGCTGGCTTGGACAGTCGTGATGGTATATGTAGTGGGTTTACATAGTCATCGCCCCCTTGCCTGCCATCCACCCACCAACTCCTCTATATAACCTTACAATTAGACCTTACTGTAGTCTTTATAGATATAACTAGGTAAATTAAGATGAAGTTATACTGTAGTCTTGTGTTTTCATAAAATGAGACTAGGTCACGGGGGCAGAGGGCCATGCTACAGTGGCAGTGGATATTGTATTGATTCAACTATAAGCCAAGGAATGGCAACTACTGCCCAGAGGTGCAGAAGCCAGGGATCCTTAAGGAAGGTTACTTCCATCAGTGCTTAGCTCCGTCCACCTGACTGTTGGCCAGACTGCCTGTTTCTGGGTGTCAGTTTTATTTCAGTAATGTCCTTGTGCTGGTTAGTCTTGATTCACCTTGACTTGATTAATGGGGTAGCCCATCGGCAAGTTCACAGCTGAATGGGCTGTTAAGAGGTGAGGCCTAGATGGAGGAAACAGGTCATGGGAAATGACCTTGGGAACTCTATCTGGTCCCTGGCTCTCTCTGGTTCTTTTCCTGTCACACTGCTTTGTGGCTGCCATGAGATGAGTAGCTTCCCTCTACTGTGCCCTTCCACTGTGATGTTTCTGCCTTGGAGCTAGCAGACAGTGGTTTGAAACTGATTCAGCAAAATATACCTTCTCTTTTAGTTATGAGCATCCAGCAATAGGTTGGCTGACCAATACCGACCTTCTTTGCCAGTGTAATCTGTGGCACAGGGTTTCCTAATGTCAGTGCTCTTTCACTTCTGATCCCCTGCCTACCTTGCCTTCCTCCTATTTGTGTTTATTCCCATTACTCCTGGGTAGTGAGACCCCCACTCCTACCTTCATCCCTCCAGGCCACCTGAAGGTTGATGTTGGAGCAGTTGACACATGTGTCAGTTCTGTCCATAGGCACACCCTCAGACTACTGTTGTCTTATCTCCTCTCCTTGAAGAATGAGTGCTGATGTCTGCTTAAGAAGGCCATCCATCTTGCCTCCTGGCCACCCTGGTCACAGGGTTTCCATCACTTCTGCTTTGAAATATGACACACCTTGGGAGAAATCTTTCCTGGCAGTAGCTCTTAATGGGCTGGGCTCATCCCATTTGAGCTTGATACATACAACAGCAGGAATAATTAGTAGAGACCTGTCTTTTAAAGCACATCAAGGGTATTTTGCCTCCTTTCATGAGTGTTATGGAGCT
This sequence comes from Hydrochoerus hydrochaeris, assembly GCA_004027455.1. Lineage (NCBI taxonomy): Eukaryota > Metazoa > Chordata > Mammalia > Rodentia > Hydrochaeridae > Hydrochoerus > Hydrochoerus hydrochaeris. Next base: position 47,579 of record PVLA01004663.1, on the reverse strand, counting down.
ATGCAGGAATTTTCTTCTGGGAATCCCAGATTTTTGTCTTCAGTACAGCCTTTTGGGACACAGTACTTTTCCTGGAGCCTTGTCTTTTTGTCTTTTCTGGGTTAATGAGTTAGACTGAGCTAGGTTCGTGTGATGAGCAAATAGTCCTCTGGAAACCAACATCAATAGTTGGTTTTTTTGTTTGTTTGTTTCTCCTTTAAGACTATTATTCATTCAGCAAATATATTTTTTTTTTTTGAGAAACTTTTCTGTGCCAGACCTTGTTCTAGGTATTGGGAATTTGTACAGCCTTATAAATATACCTTCTTATGGAGCTAATATTGTAGGCCAGTGCATTTATTTGGTACTTTTTTTGGAGGCAAAATAAAGATAAATATAATATCTCTTCTGAGTTGCTTACAGTCTAACTGTAGTAAGATGATAACACATGAGTTAAGCTGAGTAAAAACTGATTTGAATAACTGATAAGATAACAGAAATGAGTTTTCACAGAATTTGATAGATATTATGTGAGTTGTACAGGTTATGGTTATATGACATAAATAGGAGACTTGGATTATTCTGTATTTAATGCCCTCAAGCACCACACATATTGCTGACTCCTGAATATTTCCACTCCTTTCTTCTTGTAATACTTTTAGATCTATTTCCAGCTGCTAACTACTGGATACCCAACTACAAATTCCTGTACACCACTGGTATCTTGTTATGTCCAAAATACAGTTCCTGGTTTGCATATGACTTTTTTCCTACCACCAACTGCCTTGGCTTCGCTGTTGATTTTTTTTTTAAGTGTCCCAAACTTTAGGATCAGCAGTCTCTTCACCCCATACCTCAGACTTCTCAGTACTGGGTTTAGCTTTTTCTACCCCCTCCTCCTGAGGGTTTTCCTAGGGTGTCCTTCAGTCTGTGTGCTGCGTACCTCTCATTTTAATTATCATAACTTGCCTTAATTCATTTCTCTGCTTCTTGTAGTATATGGCCATTTCTCATAGTGCTGTCATATTTGATTTCTATGTGCACAGTCCCAATGTGCCACCAACTCTGGTGATACCTGATTGCCTGCCAAAAAGAATCTTAACTCCTTAAATGAATGAAAAAGCAAAGCAAAGGAACTGTGTATAGAGTATCATAATTTCAAGTGAGAATTCTGCTTCCATTTCCAGACTTACTCCCTAGTTTGCCCACTATATATGTGATAGAGACCTTCTTATCATTCATGGACATACTCAGCCCTTTCATAGCTTCTTGCCTTCACACTTCATTTTCTGTCAAGAATCTTTCCCTACCTCATATTCCTGGCTATCTATGTGAAGTTTAGTGCTGTCTTTCCTTCGATAATAACTTCTGTGTCCATTTCTGCAGTAGTTGCTCCTGGGTCTGAGCTCCCTTCCCAGCACTGAAGGGCACACAGCTTGTCTTACCTGTCATCTACTCATAGTTCTGAGACTGTGCCTGATGCCAAGAATAAGATTGGGTTCCTCAGTAAATCCCCACAGGAGAGGTGGGATATGTCTTGGCCCTTTGGTATTTTACAAAACGTCAAAGGTCCTTACATATAGAGGAAACACATCATGTAAGCTGGTGAGATGATTTCCCTGTTGAAAGGCAGCTAACATTTCCTCATACAAATGGACATAATACTGTTTGACTGTAGTACAAACAAAGGCCTTAAAAATAGGTAGGATAAGGGGCTGGGGATTTTTAGTTCAGTGGCATAAGTGCCTGCCTTGCAAGCAGGCGGTCATGAGTTCGATCCCTGGTGCTGATTAAAAAAAAAAATAGGTAGGATAAATGTTTTTCTATTTATTAATTAAAATTATGAGTAAGACAGTTATGATGTTGTAGTTTTTAGAATGAAGTTTGAGCAGTAATTCCTTAATGATGATCTGGGGGTGGGGATCCTGTGTCTTTTTTATAATTGAGAAAGAGTGGCATTTCTAATTCCTTTCCCCTAAAAATGGCAGAAGGACTGGTATGGTGGTATATGGCCTCTTCATGACCCAACACTGAGAAGGCTGAGACAGGGTAATTGTTAAGTTCAAGGCTGGCCAAGGCTATATAATGAGCCCCACATGCCCACACACTGTGTTCTCCCCAAAATAAATGACTAAAGGATTTACTCAACTAGTAGAGACTACATTAACCTATTATGGCTTGCATTCCCCACTATGATTTTAAAGATCTAAGTGACAGAAGCTTGATGGTTCCTGATTATGCCCTGCTGGTCTTTCCTACCCCTTACTAGGCTATATAATGTTCTGTTCCCCTATCAGAGTCCACATGAATTGGAAGGAAACAAGTCACTGCCTTGCTGCAGTTGGTCACTTCTGCAGTGTGCTTTTTCATCCTGTAGGTTGCTGCTGAGCCTGGCCCTTGAGAGCTGTCATGGTAGTCTTTGATGCTCAGTAAAGTCCTGAGGAGAATGTGGCCAGTGAGACTCCCACCTTCCCCGCAGGGCAGATTTCAACCCCTTCTGAGCCTCCCCACTCTCCTTGTTAAATATATGACAGGAAAAGTAAAGGAAAGAATGAGAGAAAGGTAGAGAAAACACCACAGCAGCAGCTTGGGCTTAATTGGAAGTGAAGAGAACAGGTTTTGATGAGCTGGTACCATGTGCAATTAGAGAACCTGGGAGTTTCTTTAGCTTTCTCTTAACAGTGGAAGGGAAGAATCTTATGCATGTGGTCCATGTTCACAGTATCTTTCTCTCTTCTTTTGTAAAACGGGTGGTTTTGTTTGTTTCAAGGAACTGAGGATTAAACCAGGGCCTTAACACTAAGTTGCATCCCCAGCAACCCTTATACCCACCTCATTTTAGTTTGGTTTTGGTTTTGGTTTTAGTTTGGGAAGACTGGGTCTTGCTAAGTTGCCCAGGCTCAGGCAAGCTTGTAATCCTCCTGCTTCAGTCCTTCAGAGTATACTGTATGAGAATTTCAGGCTGTGCACTGCTGCATCCAGGTGTGGTATTTGACAACTGCAGTTCCTTAGCAAGGAAATCTAAGCTGACAGGTGCATTTGCAGTATCTTTTGGGCAGGACAGAATACATAGAACTATTTTAAGTTCCTTGGGGTGAAAACTGAAACTGGTACCTCAAATGCAGACCTATAACTTTGTCCTCAGTTTGTCAGCAAAGAAGTAGGACATTTCTGTGACGTCCTAGGCAGAAAGACAGGCAGTTGAAGATTGTGCATGCTCAAATTCTTATACTTGGAAAGAATTAATTTCTTCCAGTGTTCCTTTAATTCTTAATTTGTAAAATGAGTAAAAGGAAACTTTCTTTTGTCCTCCACTCATACTAAAGGATCAAGAAAGATTCAAATCCATCATGTAGATATGTAACAACATTTATTTACAACTGTGTAGTTTTCCTTGCAGTTACTCTAGTGAGGTCCAACAGAAAGGTGTAGGTGATTTCCATTGCTGGCCGCCAGTCTTGTCACACAGGTTGTGATGATGGTAGAAAGACTTGGGAACCTGGAGCCCTGGGCCCAGAGTGCATTCACCTCACTCTGTTTGTCCCATCTCTGAAGTGAAGAGAAATTGCTAGTCTCTGAGGATTCTGCTTATAAACAAATGGGGAGATTTTTTGTTGTGAAGATTTGTTACCTTGTTTTGTATCGATTGATCTACTCCATTCCTTTACAGTTCGAAAAGTTAATTTTTTTGTCACTGAGGATTTATTTTTATCTTAAAATGTGACTACTTGATGTAAATGAATGAATGTTTCACACCCTGAGTTTTATGACCCTTTAGTGATTCTTTATATTTACTATGGACACTGATTGCTGTGGGCTTTCATTGAGGATGTGGTAGTGGATATTTTCTGTTACTTTCCCACCCCTTGCCCAACCCAAGAAAACTAGGAGACTGACTTCCTTCTACTCCCTCCACTGATTATGGTCCTGAGTTATGGTCAAAGCAGATCTTTTTATCTGACATGATTATGGTTGGTGCGACAGACCCATTTATTCTTGGGGCAAAGTCCGGTTTCATGTGGTTTTCTCCCATTTGAAGGCTCATATTTGTTTCCCTCAATCATTTGCCAGCTCACTAAATTTTGAAATATAGCTTTGGGAATCAAAATTCATCCAAATGATTGACTCCTTAACTTTGGCCAAGTGCCTTTTCACATTTTCCTACAGTTTCTCCCATTGCCAGTGGTGGCATTTGCTTGCTGCCAGCAGCATGGAAGAAAAGCAGCATGCAGTTTGAACTCCACAACATGAGAAGGATTTTGAAGATAAAAGACAAAAATGAGTCGTGTTTCTGCTCTTCAGAATTTCTGCTTTGGTGGTAGTTAACCATAGTTTTCCAAGAGGAAAATGGTAACAAGATCACTAAGTCTAGGTAGATTTATTGTATCTCTCACCATTCAGGGAACCAAAAGTGGTATTGATAGCCTCGTTTATCCCTGACATTATAGACATGAATTTTTCTCTTTCTGTTTCTTTAACATTTTCTTTCCTCTGTTTATTTTTTTTATCCTTCTCTCTGCCTTCCATTTTCCATCTCCCTCCTCAGCAGTCCTCAGTTATTCATTATGAACAGTGTCAAAATGCAAAGCGTGCAAGCACTCTCATTTCCAGTACATACCATCCATCTGCCTAAGTGTCTGCCTTGGCTATTGCAGTGGATCCTCAGGACCTTTCTGGCATTAAGAGTAAAAAAGTGATTGCTAAGCCATTTTTTCTTGTTTTTGTTCTTCCACCTCACAGCCTACAGCTTGTTTCTCTACCAGAGTTAGGAGACTGTTAGCTGGTCTCTAAGCCAGTTTGTTTAATGCTTCCCCTTTCTTGTTGGGCTTGGGATCTTTCTCATGAACTCTTAAAATTTTCCATGCTAGCTAACATTAAACCTTTTTGCTATTACTGTTGTTTCCAGCTGTTTTTAAAATGGACGAACATGGACAAAGGGAATTATGTCAGTGGCCCTTTTTGGTCTTGATTTCCCCTCCCTGGGGGATTCTAGTTGACAGGCCAGGGCTCGATTGTGTGACCTTGTGTGTTTTCTGATGAATCATCAGCTTGATGCTGCCCTAAGCACAGCTAGCACACCAGGTGCCTAGACATGACTGATGACACTGTGACCTCTCTCAAGAGTGTTTTCTGAACTTTGTTTTCTTGACATGGCCCTTCATGCTGGACTCCATCTGTGACTTTCATTGCTTCCTCAATGACTCCATGTCGGCACCTGTGCACCGCAACTCTGTGCGTTGAGATTGTTGGGTAGAAGTGCAGGACTGATTTCTCTGGGACCTTTTTTCTTACAAAGACTGTTTTTTGTGTTGGAATGGTTTCCATAGCTAGGCAAAGGTACTTTTCTTTACAGGACTTTTTAAACAGCCAGGAACACATAATTTAAAAAAAATTTTTTTGTTTTGTTTTATATAACATAACTTGTTCTTTACATTTTAAAAATAGATGTAGAAGGATGTGTAGAAAAAAATAGATGCATAGAAAGCATATATATGGATAAGAATAGTTCTTTTTTTTCCTAAAGATTTTTAAACTCAGATCAAGAAAGAAAATGAATTTGGTTATTTGCTGAAACATACATTTTGAAGTCAGTGGTAAGAAAGCCAGTGTGGGAAAAAGATACCTTTTCATAGACTATTATATAAAATAGGCAAACATCTCAGTTATTTAAAATATCTTCTAGACTTACCAAAAAAAAAAAAACTAGAAAGCTGGATTTGGTGGCACATGCTTCTGATCCCAACACTCAAGAGGCTGAGGCAGGAGGGTTGCTGAGTTTGAGGCAAGCCTGAATTCATGGCCAGTCTGAACTGCTTAGTGAAACCCTGTCTCATAAAGAAAGAAAAGAAAAGAAACAATAAATTAGAAAACCAGTAATGTAATTTTTCTTATGCTATAGTTTTCACCTTTTATTATGATTTTTGAATAGGCAATGTATTTATTTCCTTTCAAAACTCTAATAATGCAAGGAAGACTTTGTATCCTTTTCCCTGATCCTTCACCAAGCCACGGGGCCTCTCCCAAAGCATCTAGTGCTACCATTTCTTTGTGAATCTTCTCTGACGTTTTTAGACTTCCATAGGTGAAGGTGTTTGTGGGTGGGTAGGTTGTCTTCTCGAACCCTTTCACACAAATGCTGGCACAGTAAATACAGTTAAAATTTTTGTACAAATAACCAAAGGTAGTACCTTTGTCCTTGTATTTTATTTCTGTTGCATATAAGTACTAAGGCATTATCATTTGATGTGTACAATTTAGCAAAAACTTGCTACTTTCCTACAAAATTTCAGCCTAGTTTTCTCTACAGCTGTAATGTTCCTACTCAGAAATGCAATTATGAATTCTGTGAAACAGTGGTAATATTGTCCATGATATCTTTATTAATGATACTGTATTTTAGGGCTTTTTTTGCTTTATTATAAGTAATAGTAAAAAAATTTTTTATACGTAACTTTTTTATAAGTAACTTTTTTTGCTTTATTACAAGTAACATTTGCTTAGCACTTTAGCAATCACAAAAAAATTTGTTTATTCTAAAAATATCTATTTTTTAAAATAAGAGGAAAGGATAAAGGAAAAAGAAAACCTTTACCACCCAAGGGTAGCATCTGTTAATACTCAAGTGCATATTAGTCCAATCTCTTTTTTATTCATTTGGCTATTTGCATAATTTTCATCTTAGCTGGTAATTATGTGGTACTTATTGTTTTGTAACTATCAATATGATGATTTCCCTATGTCATTAAGCTGACTTCTACATGAAGTACTTACATCATTTAGTATTATGTGAATGTTTAATCAATATCCTGTTGTTAGCTATTTATAATGGTTTAGCGTGGGGGCTTTGGAACCAAATAGGACATGGGTTTGAATCTCTGAGACAGTAATACCTAATTTGCATCTGTCATGAACATTAAATGAGGTAATATTTGTTACACACTTAATGTAGCGCTTGGCGTATCACAAGAGCTCAATCAATAACGGCAAACTACTGAGTCAGGGTTCAGGAAAATTAAGGACAGAGAGCAATATATAATATGACAAATAAAATGAAGTAGTTTTATTCTGTGTTCTAATGACGCAGAGTGAGAAAGAAAGGGAAGCATAAAATGAGCAGTGGGGTGAGAGGAGTTGAGAGTAAGTGCTTAGGAAGAAGAACGTAGCGTACAGTGTAACAGGATTACATACAGCCTGTGACTTGTCTTCCTACAGGAAAGCTTTTCTGTTTCTTGGTGCTCAGGGTCCTGTCCAGGGTCTTCTGAAACCTAGAGGGATTGGGAGAGGAACTCTGAAGTGGGGGGGAGGGGGTGTTGGGAGAGAACTTTTAACATCTCTTTCACTACTTTTCTGAGTTTCCTGGCACATTTCACAGCCTGATGGAGTTCACATAGGAGCCAACAAGACATCTGGGGAAAACTTGATTTCTGCAGTCCAAGGGACGCTAAAGAGTGGGGAAAGCATGCCTCACCGGTAATATTTGCACCTTGAATTCCTCTGGAAGTCTGAAACTTAAAACTGAAAATTAAAGATTCTCAGTCTCCTGAACCTGTCTAATTATAACTGATCTTAAGTCAAGAACAAATGTTGACTGCTCCCCAAATGAACACTTGGTGAACCTATCACTTCAAAATGTTCTTCTTGTATTTCTTTGGCCAGTCTGACACATTTGCTTTTAAAAGCTGCACTGTTAATTGAGGCGTCATTGATAAATCCAGGTATTGATTAAATTTGAGGTAATATATTACAAAATCTATTATTTCTGTTCACACAGGCAACATATTTTGTTTAAAGAGCCTTGATACTTCTGGTCAGGGCTTTGTCAGGATTCTTATTTTGGAGTGATGATTCTTGGTTTCTTATCTTATGGGAATACTTAAGCAATGAAGGATTTACCTAGACATTAAATATGGAATATTTGAAAAACAAAATGAAGTAAAAATGCTGCTTTATTAAAAACAAGTATGCAAACCATTATAGAAGGAGCAAAATGGTTACCTGTGATAATATTAGCAAATAATGCTATATTAGCATTCTCTCCTTTTTTTCATGTTGTTACCGTTACACTCCCAGTGATTTTAGATGACATTCCTTTTGAAATGAAGTGTATATTCACCAAAATATTTAATTAAAGAGAGTTAATTGAAATCTGAATTTATATACATTCTCAGCAACAGTGTCATTGGTCATTGTAGAAAAATTATCTGCCAAGTTTTTAAAAAATTTATATAGATGGGCAGCCAGTGCATTTTTAGGAAAATACTGAGATTTTATATTACTTTTATAAGCTGCATTCTCTGATACACAGGAAATCTTTTTCTCTTTGTTCATTGGAGACAGAACGTGGGTTTAAAACAATGTAATGGTTGATTGATTATATCTTGAGATCAGAAGCTTAACTAAGTGGGCTCAACAGTTGATAGAGGACCAACCCTGGGGTGGCTCTTTGCCTATAGGGGAAGTGAGGAAGGATGGACGTGCTTCTGTTCATTAGAAGAGCTCCTCCAGTCTTCACCTTCAGCTTGGATGTCATCTCCTGGCTTGTAATAGCACAGACTCTTGAGCCTTTTGTGCAGACCCATTGACCTCCTGATACAGACCTAATTGGGTGCTGCAGTGAACTCCAGACCTTGGATTGAAACCTTCCATTTCCATTGTGCAGATAGATGCCTTCTGCATGCTTCTTCTCATCCCACTCTGTGGCTCACCATCATGAGCTAGCTAGTCTTATAATTTTGTATACATTTGAATATCTTGTGTTATGTCAGCTTCTCTAGTAAAACACTGACTAGTACAGACCACTTTTATGATTTTTTCTTCTCTCCAGTTGAATTCATAAGCCCTTTTAAAAGCTAAACCAATTTGGGTTTAGAATTTACTTTAGCATTTTATATCTTAGAGTTGGATTGTGATCCATAACCATTTTCATTCTTCTAAGCACTTTATCTGTCCTCATCCATCTCTTCGGCAGAGTTAACCTTACCTAATAATTGGAGAATTTCTTTGCAAATTGTACATACTTTTTTCTCCTCCTCCTCCTCCTCTTCCTCCTCCTCCTCCTTTTTCATCTTGCTTTCAGAGATAGTTGATGAACAATGGGTTGTTGTCATTTTTGATAATTCCATCTTGTTTCATTAATGCTTGACTTTGGAAAGCTTTGCAAACTTCTAATTTTGATCTTTGTAAATAACGCTCTTGACTTCCTTTTAGCATATCTGCCGAATTCAGGGCTTATTCTTTGGATTGTCATATATAACAGTAATAGTTATTGCAGGTTCAAAATAAAGAAGTAGGAACATGGGGGCACCAAGAAAAACTGGTCAATTGATTACTAGCTTTTTGGGAAATTGCGCCTACTAAATCTGGTCTCTCCTATTGTCAGTAATACACATTAGTTACTGCTTTGTGGGACAGAGTGATGACTCTGAGACCATACCATAGACTGTATTTTAACTATGATGATCTTTTGTGTTCCTTAAGGTTATTTTGTTTTCTAATTGTAAAAGCAATGCATGCTTATTATAGTAAGTTTGACAAGTGTAAAAGAAAAAAGCTTATAATTTAAGTAATTTAATATTTGGAGGTATTTTACATTTGTAGGTTTATTTTTGAATCATTTTCTATGTACTTTTAAAATGGCAGTAAAACCTGAATAGCTCCCCATATCCTTAAACTTTTGTGTATTAATTTTAATAACTATGTAACTTTGTTCCCTCATCATATAATTTCTTTAACCAGTAGATATTCATCTTAATTTATTTGAACAATAATGATATGATTTTGTGTTTCAGTCAATAGGCTGTACTATTGTACAATAGACTCTAGACCCACTGGGCTTTACAAAATGAAAAACTTTTACCTCTGGGATGATGTAAAGGTTAGCAGCATAAAGAACATAGCACTTCTTTCTATGTTGATTTATTAACAAGGTCGAGTGCTTCCTTAGGATTTGGTCATTTAAGAAGCATAATAGCTGCCCCCCACTTTAGTCCTATGACTATTACCTCACATTAAAAATAATCCTTATGGCTCCTTTTAATCTCATTTTAAACTTTAATTTTATTCCTTTTTTATCTTAAAGTTATTTAACCTACTTCTTAATGTTTAATTTCTGAGCTTTCTTCCATTCTCTTAAATAACATAGCCACAAAATACTCCATTTTAAGTTCTTCTTAGAATTTTTGATAATCAGCAAGAAGTAGAGAGAACCACAATTCATCGTGGAATTTGGAGTTCTCCTTGTGTCAGCCTTCTTATGAAGTACTTTTTCTGTCACCTCCCTGTATTACCATTTATTTTTAAGGTAACCTCTTAAAAATAAAAAAGCTTCTACATGACTCAGCCTTGGAAAATCCTTGGACTAACCCTCCTAAACTGTAATTCTATCCAGATTTATAACAGGCATAATTTATTGAAGTGATGTTAATCCTTTCTCTTTTATTGTGGATTCTTGTTCTCATAGTTCAGATGTTATTCACTGTATTATTTTGAATGATGGCCACAACTTTTGTATTAAACATGATGACATTTGGAGAAGTTGTATAAATTTTCTGCTTCTCCTTGTATAGTAGTGTGTACTTGCTCTAGGTTATAATTGTGGTCCTTTTCATTCTCATTTAAAATAAATCATTCGCTTTATCTCTTTAAATTGTTCTTTGTTAATTAATTTAGAGTTGGAATAAAAAGTAGAATCTTGAATAGTTACTTAAGTTTAAATAATTTTAAAATAATTTTTTGCTATGCAGATGTATGTTACTTTTTAAAAATCTAGTCTAATTCTAAATTGTTTTTAATTGGCCATTTAGAGTTCATACTGTTTGTGTTACAGAAGATCCCTTTGTATTTCTGAATCACTGATTCACTGATAACTGTTAATTCTGCTGTGGTGGTGGGGTTTGTGTTTTGTTGTGTATCCTCTACCTCCTTTTGGTGGTGGTGGTGGTGGTGGTGGTGGTGCTGATGGTGGTGGTACTAGGGATTGAACCTGGAGCCATCTTATTTAGCTCTATCCCAAGTCTTCATTTTATTTTTCAAGATAAGACCATGCCCAGGCTGGGCTTAGACTGGTATCCCCTCTGCCTCAGCATCCCAGAGTATTAGAATTATAGGCATACATGTGCCTATAATTCTGGCTGTTGATGTTATTAATGTGACTTCCACTGCTGTACAGCCTACACAGCCTTAAGCAGCTAAAAAACATTCACTTAGTGTTCAAAAGAAGCAAATACATACAGCAAAAAGTAGCGTAAAATTCTTGCTTAAGAATGAGCCTTACTGCTGATATATTGTGGAATTATTAATAACTGGTTATATGCGTTCTTTCCAGATTCAGTAGTTATCAGACCAATAACATTGGTTCTTTTCTATTTGTTAGACTAAAACATACCTACAAATTCTTATCAAATGTAAGATGTTTTCTTAGACTTTTTTAGCCCCAGACTTACCATGGACTGTTACCTTAATTTTTATGTTCTTATGCTTATTGTAATGCCTGTTTGCAGGAATTATAGCAGATATCACTAATAGAATGCACATTTTATTAGATTGGATTCAGTATTTTAACTTGCAACCTGTCATTTATAGCCATTTGTGATACAGATTGTGTTTATAAATGTATAATTTTATTCAGTCTAACCATCTCTATGCATCTTGGTTTGTCTTTTACCAGGAAAATTGAGACAGTATATTATGGACCTCTTTTGTGTATTTCATCAGATAATTAACCTGAGATTTAGTATTTATTCCTTAAATTCATTTGTATTACTATTCTGTTTGATTTAATAAATATACACAATTACCATTTTTATTCCCTTTTGTTCTAACATAACAAGTACTGTTTCTATTTCTGGTACTTCCTGATTGTTTTGAAATGTACTTCTTGTGTAGGCAGGCTTTGGATCATTCTCTTCATTTTGACAAGGTTGTCTTTTGGTTGATTTCCATTAAGATCTTGGCCAGTGAACTCTTAACTTGCTGGGGGTTTTTGAGGTTGGTACTTTTGTGTTGTCTGGGTTGTTATTCAAGATGTTTCTCTCATTGTCCTGGCATTTTCCCATTATCCTCTGGTGTTTCCAGGAGTTGGGGCTAGTTCATTCTCATGGAAATTCCCTGGCATTCCCTGGCAATTTTATAGTGACAAAGTATTATTAAAAATCATCACTGCCTCCTTAGACTGCTCTTTTGACACGCAGTATAATAAATTTGTAGCTCAAAATGTCACCTCAAGAGGGTAGTCACTCTCCTGTTCTTGAGATATTGACTCATCTTCTGGGCAGAAGGACAGAGATTTTAATAGCGTGAGGATAAAATTTCTTTCCATATTAAATTATGGAGCATAGCTCACATGTCACTTCTGTTTATTCCATTACCACTATACTATCGAAGAATTTATCATTAGGTTTCCGATCGTGAACTGTTAGAGGTAGGGTTAGGAAAGAAGTTTTTAGTTGATATGAGTTCCTCATGTTGAAATTACCTTAAGTAACACATCAGAGAGAGATTTCTTGCTCTGTATACCAAGGATGTTTCCAAACAGGCCAAGTAACCAAGATAAAAGAATACTTGAAACCTGAAGTACAGTCTGTTTGATTTTAAGTGAATGAGCATGGGCAAGAAAAGTCAAAAGCAGGGGGTAAATCCTGTGGGAATTGTCTTTTTTTGGCAGACTCTTTCCATAGTTTATATCTGTATCATGTTTGCAGCCTACACAATGGCCATGCTACTTATCTTGGGCAAATGACTGCTGTGAGGAGGTTTACATTTCTCTGAAGTTGCTAGTTGATTCCTCATTATGAGAGAATGACTTTTTTATTTTTTAAATTAATTTGGCTGAGTTTCTCTGAAGTAGGGTATTAAATGATTTCTTGTATATGATTTAACTCTGGTTTAAGTTATGTTTTTAATGATAGCTCTCCTTGTGCCATCAACTGCTCTCTCAATTGATTCTTAAACACTTTCTCTCACTATTAAAAGTAATAAGGTCTTATTATTAAAGTGGTTCTCAACACACTTTCTTACTGAGGGTGTAGTCTCTGATAGATGAATAAGATATGATAGTTACTTACATACAACATATATTTTTGCCATTAAAAAAATGGTGAAGTCTTGCTCCATGCTACAATATAGAGAGATAAGCCTTGAAAACACTTTCACACATTAAAAAAAAAATAAAGAAGTTAGATGAGTACACACTGTGTGATTCTACTTATATAAGATGTTCTACATGGAGAAACCAACAGTGTCAGTGCCCATCCAGGATAAGTTAGGAACAGGGAACACCTGCTTGTGGAACTGTTGTGATGAAGTAGATGTTCAGTGTGAGCAGGCCATTTCTTTTGTGTATTTGTTGTTGGTTTTGTTGTTTTGTTCTTAACTATGGATGTTTTCTTTATATATTTACTTCAATTTACCTTATCATTTGGGGAGGTGATAAAAATGTTCCAGAATTAATGCTGCAAGGTGTATAACATTGGGACAATACTACAAAACACTAAATTCTAACCACAATTCAAAGTGGTTAGAATGGCAAATTTTGTGTTACATTAATTTATCTTAATTAAAAAGTAAACAATGCATGTTAGTTGTATTTCTTGGTGCTAACACTAGTTGGCATTTTATCGAATGTTTAAAGTAGGTGTTAAGAGTAGGGTAGGGGGGCTGGGGATTTAGCTTAGCAGTATAAGTGCCTGCCTGGCAAGTGTGAGGTCACTAGTTCAATCCCTAGTACCCCCCCCCCAAAAAAAAAAAGAGTAGGGCAGGGCAGGTAATTGGAATGATAGGAGTGAAAGAAGCATATGCTTATCTAATGGCTAATTCTTGCTAAGTATTCTTGAGTAATGGCATCCTCATTATATTGGAAATACAGAGATTTGGTTAGGCTGTTTAACTGATGCCAGTCCCTTTTGTAATCTCTTGAGCATTCACTGTCTTTAACCTAAACTCTTCCATCCTTCTTTTTAGAAACTTACTTCCTAGTTCATTGACTAAAAGTAGATGACATGTCTTCCTTGGATTTTCTGGTGTATACAATTACAAATGCTGAGTGAAAGTTCTACCAATGGGAACAGAGTATGGAGGGATCTTATTTGTACACCAACCACATTTTTCCATATTGTATTTCCTTCTCAGATTATCTTCTCTGAGCCAGGCCTCCATAGCAAGAATTCATGATTCCTGATGATACAGAGGAATGAAACTTCCAGCTTTCTATATGTCCTTTACAAGTTTGTGTTCCCTAAAATCAAAGAATAAATTTTAGGAACAACAGAAGTTAAGAGCAGAATATATTTATTGGGAGAAAGAAAACGTTGTCTGAGAGACAGACAGAAGGGGTCCTGAGTGGGTTGCCAAAGACTTGTCTTTTCTAGGGACTTTTTATAGAGTAAAACTATGAGGTGAGACAGATCTAAGGTGGGAAAAAATGGAAGCTCAAGGCAGGCAGGCAGGCATGAGGTGGGACAGAACTGTGGTCTACCAATAAGATTAGGAGTGTAATGGCTCAGGTAAAATTGATTATTTTGGGATCATAAGTGAGTCACATAGCAAGCCACATGCTTAAAGGGCAGTGACTCTTCCCATAGAGGGTTGGGATGGTGACTCTTGGCTTCCTCAGGGTGATCCATACCTGTTTAGAGTATCAGTATCCCTGATGTTTATACTTAGGATGTGGTTGCATTTGTTTTGCCTTTTGTCTTGAGATCTGGCCCTCAGCAGAGGTGTCTGTCTCCTCCAAGGCTGCAAGGTATTTGGTCTTCTGCACTGGCTCCTTTGAGGGTCCAGACCTTTCTGACTTCCTATAATATTTCTAACTAACTTAGCTGCCTGTAACACTCATCACATACCCTGTGTTTATTTCTGCATTGCATTAGAGTAAAATAGGATTGCATCACTTTTTACTGACTATATCATGGTAATTTTAGGAAACAGAATGAGTTCTATTTGTAGTGGGAAATGTAGGCTCATTTTCTACTCTATTAGTGGAGAATAGGATCACCCAGCAAAATGTAGGTGAATCTCCAACCCTAACAGATTTTAGTCTTAGAATTAAAGAAAGAACTGCTGCCTTGTCTATTACAAAATGTGGGATCTTAATGAGTGGCCCATGGACAAAGCAGTATTTTGTATCCTCGTCCACTCTTTCCCATTCCTGTGAAGGACTGTATCTGGGTACGATGAACATCAACATGTAGTATCAGACTGTCAGTGATCAGCATACCAAAATGTAGTTCCTTGTTACATGAGGAATTGGGGAAACATATGGCAGGCAGGTGGTGGTGGCAGGATCATTATCAACTAACGGTGAGATTGGCAGTTCATTTGCAGATAGTGATGCCCACCTGCCATAGCGGCAGCACACCACTGGGCACCCTGAAGCTTTCATGATCATGTTCTTCTTAGTCTGTCCTGCATAGTCCTTACTGGTTGGCAGAAACTCCTGCATCATAATCATGGCGTCAATGTGGGAACTATATGATGGAATCAGTGATGTTGAAGACCTTGATTGTGAGCAGGTCATTTTTTATGTATTTACTATTTTGTTGTTGTTGTTGTTGTTGTTTTGCTTTTAAAGGAGATATCCACCTTTGCTTTTATTATTATTGTATTTCTTAAGTATTAATCTTTTTTTTTTTTTTTTTTTTGGTACTGGGAATCAAAACCTTGCACTTGCCAGGCAGGTGTTTATGCTGCTGAGCTTTATCTGTGGCCCTCTTAAGTATTAATCTTATTTTTCCTTTACAGATATAATTTAAAAATTTTAATCTTAAAAGAAATGTATGGAGAATTAAAAGTGTCCCATAATTGTACCTTCAAAGATTAGCCCTTCTAATTACCACCAGAGCAGTGGTGGCAAACCTGTGGCACACATGTTGTTTTAAAGATGAAAGATGCTAATGTATGAATTGTGTATTCCACCAGAGCAGTGGTGGCAAACCTGTGGCACACATGTTGTTTTAAAGATGAAAGATGCTAATGTATGAATTGTTTTTTTCTGAACTAAAACCTCAATATTCTAGTTTAATTTTAGTGTTGGTACTCTGCAATAAATAAGTGGGTTTGAAGCTGCAGTTTGGACACTCTAAACCTCTAAAACATTGTCTGTCCCTGCTCTAGAGTGGGGAGGCAAGTGGGCATTCTTAGAGATCAGTGACTCCTCCTATAGGGGGTTGGGATGGTGACTCTTGGTTTCTCAAGGTGATCCCGATTTAATCCCTAAGGTTCATACTTAAGGGTGTGGTTGCATTTGTTTTGCCTTCTGTCCTGAGATCTGGCCCATGGCAAGAGGTGTGTGTCTCCTCCAAGGTCATCAGACATCTGGTCCTCTGTGCAGGCTCTTCGAGAGCCTAGCCCTGTCTGACTACCTGTAATATTTCTAACTAGCTCAGCTGCCTGTAACAACATGACCTCAAAATAATTTATCAATTTAGTAAGAAGTTAGTGAACTGCAGAATATTCTTGTTTCCCTTCTGTAGGTGCCTCTTGGAAATGGTTACAAAGATACATAGGTAAACTCATGGCACCTACACAAATGTACCTTTCCATGTTGGCCTTTCATATCCTGGAAGGTGCACAGTTTTGTCCTTTATCTTTTCCTTTGATCTCTTTTCCTTTATGCAATTCTTGAACATGAGTTCAAATTACTAATTGCCTTTGGGGAGACATTTATTTGCCTAGGAGTGTGTTGGATCTGTTCCTTAAAGCAACAATAGATTCAGGAATTGACTGGACTTGGGCTTGGAATTGCATGGCCTTTGCCTGGATCATGATGCTGATAAGTTGCTGTTGACTTGTGGAATATATGAATAATCAGAACGCACACACAGAGAACACACATACAATACATAGTCTTAAAATGCATATAAATATAATTTACGTTAATATTTTTTAAGTGTATATTTACATTGTTGAACACTCATCACCATTACCTATATCCAGAACTTTTCATCTCAATCCATCACACAACTCCTGTGAGGCCCAGGCAGCTGCCATTCTACTTTCTATCTCTATGAATTAGACTACCTTTGGTACCTCAGCTAAATGGTATCATTCAATATCCTTTTTTGTAAGTCTTTTTTGGAGACCAGCTTATTTCACTTTATCATGTCCTTGAAGGTCATCCATGTTGTAGCATAGTAAGAATTTCCATCCTTCAAGGCTGAAAAATATTCTGATGTACTCATATACCTCATTTTGTTTATCCATTGGTGGACAGTTCTGTTGCTTCTGTATTTTGGTTGTTGTGAATAAATTTTGCTATGAACATGGATACTAAAATTTTTCTTTGAGACCCTGCTTTCCAGTAATGTTGAAATGCCTAGAAGTGGAGTTGCTAGATCATATGGTATTTTTAATTTTTAATCATATTCTATTTTTAATTTCTCGAGAAATCTAAGCAATATTTTTGTTTCATATATCGGATAACTTAGTGGAAACTGGAGTACTGTTGGACTTGGGGGAGACTTCTTTGTCTATATAGCTATCAGAGTGTGCCTATTTAAAAAATATTAGTTACTGAGGATGCAAATGCTACATTTGACCCAGTCCTCCTCTCTACTGCTGTTTAGCTTTCAAATACTTACATGTGTTTGTGGGCAAAAGAGTTCACTATGTGCATTAAACCATTTTTTGAAATAGTGGCTGAAAGTCAGGAAAATTGATTTGGAGGTGCACACAGGTTTTTCTTTAGTGGCTATGCAGTTTTAGACCCTGACCTTAGGTTTCCTGCTGTGTGCATCCTATGCCTTTGATCACCTAACTTAGTAGGCATTTATTTTCTGTATAATTGAGGGAGAGAGTGGTGAGAAAAAGGCTTCTGCTGGGCTGAGGCTGTAGTTTGGTGGTAGAGTACATGGTAGCATGTCTAAGGCCCAAGATTTGATGCCTAACAGATCTCCTTTGTTCAGATCTCTGAGCCTCACCTTACTTTTCTTGTAGCTGCTATTTTAAAGACTGGATGATATTGCATGTATTGTACATACACACAGAGAGATGAAAGAAAAGGAGAAGGCCTGTCTTGTTGACACTTGATTGTGTTCAAACGCTTGTTAGCCACAAGAGTGAGAATAATTTATATCCGAAATGATCTATCACTGGACAATTTCTTTTGTGGGGCCAGCAGGCATTCCTGAAGAATGATTGTATTTTTCTTCATACTCCTTCTTTTAGGTCATGATACATTTCCTTGAGGGCAGTGCACCATTTTAGGCTGGGCCACCGTTAATTTACCCGAACACATATTTTGACTTCTCAGTGGCAGTTCATGCCGGAGAAAATGGAGTGCTCTGACTGTGGTGGGTGCAAGTTGGCTTCTTCATATTTCCTGTGCCAAACCAAGCAATCCCTACCCCAGAGCAGTAGGAATTTATTGGAACTCTTGGCAGGGTGAATATAGTAGTCCCCATGTTTATTACTTAGATTTCTCAATTTGGCCTTTTGGTAAGTGTTAACATTCCAAATCTTTATACATGGGCATATATTTACAAAGCAAATGTAATGTAACCCTCTGTTTTTATTCATTTCTTATGTCTTTTTTTTCCACCCTAGTAATTCTTCTTACAAGCCATTAAGTCAATCCCCTTCCTTCATATTCCTGAGCCTCCCCTCATTTATTACTGTTGCTGTTGTAAAGACTGACTGACATTGTGTTTATTCTGTACAAAGGCTTGTAAGTGTATCTGTGTTTTCATACAGCTCCCTGTGGCCCAAACTCCTCTAGGGAGACTTCTGAACAAAGTGATTTAATTTCTCCTGACTGCTGGTGACCTTGGAAATTTTAGACACAGATGATTTTGATTAACACTTGTATAGAAGAGAAAAAAAGACCCACCTTTAGTTTCCATTCTCTTAGGAAGGAGTGGGAGGTGGCAGCCCTGAGGAGTAAGAAGGGCTGTGCAGGATTATAGGGTGTGGTTTCTGCTAGTGCCTCTGGACCTACCTTAGGGACAAGCAGCAGGGTACTAAAAGTAAGCATTACAATGGATCATATCAATGGCATGTTAAGAAAATGGTCAGAGTATTATTAGCACAAACAAATTATATTCTTATGAATAAAAAAGTTTAATGAAAATGCTAGCAGCTATGAGATTATTTTCTTTCTTTCTTTCTTTCTTTCTTTCTTTCTTTCTTTCTTTCTTTCTTTCTTTCTTTCTTTCTTTTTTTTTGGTACCAGATATCAAACTCATGATCTCGTGCTTGGCAGGCAGGCGGTTATGCCACTGAGCTAAATCCTTGGCCCTGTGAGATTATTTTCAAATACTGATCCATGATTTTTCTGTTTGAGGTCTTCATCAGATTGATTTAAAATATTTCCAATTGTCAGAACTGTATTTCTCTGTTTATTCTTTTATGTGCCTATTGTTAGTCTCCACACATAAACGGTACAGCATATTTTCAGGTATTTTGATGTTATATTTTTTTGTCGGGTAGTTATTACTATTTCTAGATATTTTTGCCAATCTCAAATGACTCCTTACATAAAATGTTTTAACATATATTTTTGGATCTAGCACTTGTGTGTGCTTCTAATGAAATATTTACCAAGCTGAAGGTTTATTGGGAAACAGTGATGTCCACTTAAGTGAATGCCTAATGTCAGGTAAGAGACTCTTAACATCTCTAGCCCTAAATTACAGATTAAAAAAAAGCATCTGCCCATTAGGGTGGGGGTGGGGTTGTAGTAGGAAACTTTTTTGTTAGGAATCCATCAAATAATAAAGATTTTTAAACAGTCCATTGATGAAAATGAAATGTGCTTATAAAATAGTTTTGACTGTCTGGGGTAGGTGGGAAGGGTGATTACAGATGATAAAAGTAGCATAACGTGAATAAACAACCAGCCTTAGCACTAATTACAGTGCTTTGGAAGGGGGTGTTGCTGGGCACATCTAGGCTGGCTTGGAGAGGCAGCACTGGAGCATTAGTTTCTGTCCCTGTTCTGCTCTTTGCGGTATAGGTGAGACAACAAAATGTATAATTTTTTATGAATGTGTCTTAAAGATTGTTTGAAGAAAAATCAGATCTCAAAGAAACAAATTTTGACTTTTATCATTATAAATTTTGTAAAAATAGTTGGTATCCAACAGTTGCTGATTCTTAAAAATAATATCCACAATCAACACAAGCTATAACTACTAATTAGAAAAGCAAATAGTTCTTTGACATGAATTCTGGCAACAATTTGGTTGCCATCTATTCATTAGAGTAAATTTCAAACACTGAATTAAAGAATCTGGGACTAGTCAAAGTCATTGAAAAGTACGTTCATCAAAATACTAAACTGAATATATTTTGTAGTATTAATTATATACTTTTCTGTATGTACAAATTTTATTCTCACACCTGAAGTTGGTTTTTTTAGAATTGACAAAGACAAAGGGTGTGACATAGCTTTCTTCTCTAGTCAAGTAATAAATTTCAAAAAGAAAATGAAGGATAAACATTTTAGTTTCTCATCCCATATCTTTTAATATTTGGTTTAACAGTGTTCATAAGGATTCAAAAAAATGTAAGATAATAAGGGCTTGAAGGGAAAAACAAAGTAAGAAAAAACCAACAAGTGGTATTAGAGAAGAGACTAAGACTTTGGTGCCTTACCAGATAGTCCAGGGATGCACAGTCCCACAAGCCAGACCATGGCCATGTGAGGCTTGGAGCACGAGTATAATTGCTTTACGTGGAAATGTGCTGTTCAGATAAGATACACACCAGATATTAAAATCCAAGTGTCATATCAAAATTGGTTTTGTATTGATATGGTGATCATTTTTAAAAATTTTTGAGTGAAATAAGAAATAGTATTAAAGTTATTTTCATCTGTTTTTAGTTTCTCAGCGTTCTACTAGGAAGATTAAAATATACACAGGAGACTGCCATTTGCTTTTGACTTTTTACATTTTTGACACACAGTTCTTATGTAGAAGGAGGTTAGAGAATTGCATCACACATGGGTAGGTCACTTTGCTGGGAGATGAGCTGGAGCATGACCAGTGAGGACCAACAGGTTCATCTATAGTAATTGTTCTGAAGTTCATCCCATATCTAGATAAATGGTGATTGGTGTGTGTTTGAAAAGTTTGAAAAGTATTTACATTTTAAGAATAATTACATAAGGTACATTTAGCAGGGAAGAAAGATCAAGAATATATAATTTAAATACTGGAGGGGTGTTCATAATAAGGGTCCTAGAAGGACCAAAGCAAGTGGAAACCTGGCCGCTCTTTGATGTTCATTATCTTCCTCATTTCATAAAGCTAGAAGTATCCTGCCTCAGATATCTCTGGTTAACCTGCTAATTGAGATGGTTTACAACATTCAGCTTCAATTATCTTTGGTAAATAAAATATCCAATAACGGGTACCTGCAAAATTAATCTGTAAAACATTAAATAAATACTAAATAGTGTATCATTCTTTAAAATAAGCCCTACTTAGCTCTAAGTTGAGATGAATATGTATGAGGCACATAGTCTTGTTTTCTGTGACTCCTTAAGGAGAAAAGTATATTTAATTGTCTGCCTAATGATTTGAGAAGTCTAATGACTTCAGTCAACATGTATCTTATTGATGCATATATGTATGTGTACATTCATTTATTTATCTCATGCACTCTTATTTAGTACTTACTCTGTGCCAGGCAGTGTTGTAAGAAAATCAGTATATGCTTATCCAAAAATAAATGGCACTTTCAGAGAGTTCACTGTAAGTCATGTCCAATTCTAAATGCCTTATGTATGTTAATGCTTTTCTTGCTAGCACAGTGAAAGGGGCACAGTTGTCCATGTTAAACCGAAGCACAGAGGGGCTAAGTAACGTCTCCACGTTCACACAGCCAGAGTGTAGGATTGCTTGGAGGAATATAGCAGGGTTCATACTCTTATGTGGGCTGTGTGAACTCTGTTGTTTTACTTTTGTTTCTAGGCAGCACCTCTCAGATTTAGGGCCAGATGGCATCTTCTTCATATCAGGAGCACATAGAGGCTTTTCATAACTACCTGAAAATTCTGTCATGAGAGTGGAATCACAAAAGAGCATATTTCTAGAGGCAGAGTATTTATTATGGCTCTTTGTGAATTTATGATTGGCTGTGCTGAATAATGGGTGGGATTATGTGATAATTATGCAAAACAACTTCGCATACAGCTCTGTTCATATTAAAACTATATTCATGCTGTGACCTGGAAGATATGGAATTGTTTTCTCTCAACCTCATCTTTATGCCTAGATGGTTCACATTTCAGCATTTCATTATCACCAGCAAGCAGCATCAAGGTCTGTGAAGTTCTTTGATATTTTTTCTAGTTGCTACTTATATGAAGAATATTTAGAAATGCTCAGAATTTCTTAAGTAAGGTCCAAAACAATTTTGTTGTACTATACTGGCTTTAACAAAAGACTGTAATATAAATTTCATCTTAAGTTAGTATTTTAGTTTCCCTACAGGGTCCTGAAATAACTTTCAAGGAAAATTCTACAATCTAATTAAGCCAAAGATGAATCAGATTGTCTGCTGCACTGTCTTTGAGAAACAAATTTTATGGGAAATTATGTATATTTTGCTTGCTTAATCTTTCATGGTAGTTGCTTTTATTAAGTATTAGAGGTTTTTACCAGAATTTCAAAATACTTTTTCTCTCTAGCACTTCCCATCACACCCACAGTTGAAATAACTGTTTTTGTTAAAAAAAAAAATGGAATTGTGAACAGCTTGACAAAGTGGACCTTTATGTACCTGACCTTCTCATTTCAAAAATGTCCTTCAGAATTTTATGTCTGAAAGAGTTCCTGATTACATATATTCATTTATACAACAAATATTTACTTTATATCCACCTATTACTTTGCAAACACTATGCTGTATCTTTCCATGAGTCAAAGACTTGGCCTCCCCTCTCACAGTGCCTACAACTTCTGTTCCATTTAATTTTAGTCACTGTGAAATAGAAATTAGAGAAGTGTGAAAAATACAATGTAGTACACCATATCTCTTACGGAATTCTTGAGTTAAATGATATCATAAAGGTGTAATTTTCCAAAGTGTCATTTTCCAAGTGAGGAAAACTTGAGATGCAACAATGTTACCCGACTCATTTGTAAGAGAGTAACAGGTAGAGCCAAGGGCCTAAGGCTTTTTTTGGCTGTTGCTATAGGCAGGGATTAGGCTCTGGGTCAGTTGTAGCTTTTTGTGTTTTGTGTATAAACATAAAACATTAATATATGAGATACTTCTAGTATTTCATTGCTTAAAAAGAGAAGTCTATGTCTGTATTAATCAATTTCTTTAACTTATGCCATTCCATGTTGTACATACCCATAAACTGAAATTTCAGGTCATCATTTTTTCTGACAGACATTACTGAGATTTCCAGTCATTTTAATTTATACTGCTTAAACTGTGGCTCTTTTTGAAGTGATTGACAGGTCAGTGATGAATATCTAGAGATGAAAAACTCCAAGGTAGAGGAATACATCTTAGAATCCACAGGAGAGGAGCATAAATGTTAATTACACATTGACTTTAATTCCTGGTTTGCAGGTGTGTATCTTGGTAGTCCACTATTCTCAGGGCCTCATTTGTATATGAGATTTTCTTTAATAATGTTGCTGCTTCAAAGAGCTCTTTAATCTCTGATTTGCTTCAATTCTCTGTCTCTCCAATATAGGACATAAATAATCATCAGATGGATGTAGTTGTTGTTGGTTATTGAAGATTGAAGGTGTTGTGCTTTATGGTCTTCCCATATATTCACTGGAAGGCAGTTTTGGGCTAGCATCTGGGAGTGTTCGGGCCCGGAAGATGCACAGGTGTTCATTATTGTTATCATTACTCCAAATTATTGTTATCATTACTCCACATCCACCACCCATTGCAATGCTACCATCCATGTGACATTTTGGATTGAACTGGCTCCCTCTTTGGGTAGAGAACAAGTGTTTCTATGTGTTATCTTTTTCTGTATTGAATAGCTGCTATCCACCCCTCTCTGCATTCTGAGGACGATGTTTGGCATTGGCAGGTGCAAGGTAACCTTGAGATTCATTCAGTTGATTTTTAAACAGGGATGAATTTTGTGCCCTGCTAATAGAATTGAGAACTCAAGCTTGTTAGATGAATTGTGTGAAAATAAAGGGATATTTGGATTTTCCTTGTCTCCACATACGTATTAAATTTCTACCAAATGCCTTAAGTTGGACCATACTAAGTGGCTATGTACTATTTAAACTTGACCCCGGGATACTTTACAGACCATGGTTTGGCCAGCTTTAAGGCTTAGTTTACACTTCTGATTTGCTATATGATTTTTGCCATTTCTCTAGATATCCTGTTGCATTTCTGGCCTCCTTCTAATTCTGTGGCTTAGGAGGGACTTGGCTGAGGAAAATTCCAAGTGTATCAACTTAGTATCCAGGGTGATATTTCCCCTCAAGCATCTGAGACAAATGACTGTTTGCAGCCCTCCATTCCTTACCCTGCCATTGGGCTGTATTAACTCTGGCCAGCTGCGTGCAGGAAAGCCATTTAAACCACTTTATTGGAGGTACATTGATCAATATACTCTCTTTGATTATAGCTTTTACACTTGGTTATCTCCTTAGCTTTAGAGAAGTTGGTAAGATTTCGTGGTAATTTCAATGTAGATATCTGATTTTGGAGTGTCATCCTTATATTTTCTTACTTTTTGTTTATTTCATCACAACTTCTCATAAGAGAGATTTACTTCAACTTCAGCCCTTAATTGCTCTGGTTGCTTCTAAAATATATGATTCAATGGAATGAGTGACCAACAGAATTCTGAGGCAGCTGTCCTTTTCCAAATTTCCATGTTCATTTTTAAAATGAGTTTGTGAAGAGCAGTGTGAAAGGATTTTAATGGTGCTAACCAGCAGTGTAGCTGAACTTGATGCTCGTGCAATCTGCTGTCTTTAGGCCGATTGGTGGAAGTGAAACTGTGTTCAGAAAGGGATTATAGACTGTAAGGTTGGCTCAGATTGTTTGATCCAAAGCAAGGATCTTAAATGATTTCATAAAGAAATTTATTATCTTAAATGATTTCATAAAGAAAAAGTGCTGCTTATTTAGTGTATACTAAGATTAAGAACTTTTCCCATTTTATGCTTCCCACTTTCTATTTGTATACATACCCTTGTTAATTCAGAATTATCCTCTCCTCCCTCTATTAAAAAACAAACAAAACAAAAAATGTCTTAACTCCAAATGTGTTTCTGTTGGACCTAATTAGTTGTATCATTTTGATGTACATACTATGAAAAAGATTTCCAGTGTGTTTGTGACGTGAAGTTCTTAACATAGTCTATGAGAAGGTTTGGCAGACCAATAATTACATATATTTTTTGAGGAGAGGCAGGTCTTATATTTAAACACAGATCTTCAAACTATTCTGATGCAGAAGAGGTTTAAGAACTACTTTATCTTAACATCTGATAAACGCTCAGGAATGATGCAGACCTTTTCTCTGTCAGAATTCCATGGTCTTGTGTTCAACCATTTGTCTTTCCTCTTTCAGTTATCAGTTTTTTTTTCTGCTTTTAAAAATCCACCTTTTTGAAAAAGTAGTTTTAGGTTCACAGAAACATTGAATTTTTTTCCTCCATGACTACAGTGTCTAACACTAGAGTAGTCTGCTTACTAAAACTGATGAATTTACATTGCACATAAGTATCGTTCTGAGTCTGTGGGAGCTACACTTGATATTGTACCTTCTGTACAGTTTGATAAATGTATAAAGGAATGTATCTGCCACTGTAGTATCATACCGAATAGTTTTATTGCCCTAAAAATATCCTGTGTTCTGCCCATTCATCCCTCCTTCTGCCTCTCCCCATGCCTGGCAACCACTCATCTGTCTTCCTTGTTTTACCAGAATGTCATACAGTGGGAATCATACAGTATGAAGCCTTTTCGGCTTCTTTCACTTAGTCATATGCACCTGAGGTTCCTGTATGTCAATGCATGCCTTAGTAGCTTATTTCTTTTTACTACTGAGAATCACATCTCATTGTCTGGTTGTAGCACAGTTTATACATTCATCTGCAGAAGGATATCTTGGTTATACCTAAATCTTGACAGCTATGAACAAAACAGCTATTAACATTCATGAGCAGGTTTTTGTGTGGATGAGTTTTTAGTTCCTTCAGGTAAATTCCAAGGATCAAATGGTAAGGGTATATTTAGTTTTATAAGAAACCATCAAACTATTTTCCTGGATGGGTGGACATTTGCAGTTCTCCTAAGGGTGAATGAGAGTCCCTCTTGCCCTAATCTCTACCTTTGATGAACTAATCAAGTGTTTTGCATTTTAAATCAGATTGTTTTCTTGTTGTTGAATTTAAGAGTTATTCATATATTTTGGATAACTGGCTTATCAGATAGGTCTTTTGTACATATTTTCTACCAGTCTGTTGCTCAGCTTTTTATTGTATAAGATCTTAGACCTAGGAAGTCAAACCAAGTTATCTTTCACAATTACATAAACACCTGTGGTTGCTCCTGAGCTGTATGCAAACCCACTCTAACTCCCTTGATTCTTTATTTTCAGGTCAATGTGACAGTGGACTACATTAGACCAGCCAGCCCTGCCACAGAGACAGTGCCTGCCTTTTCAGAACGTACCTGTGCCACTGTCACCATTGGAGGAATGTGAGTGTTCTGGCTGGCAGAAACCCAGCTTCAGTCTCAAGTAGCTAAAAGTTCCCTGCTTAATCAAGTCTTTCCTTCCCTTTGCTCTGCTTCGCTTTCTTTTCCACTTAACCCAGTGGTTTATAATTATGTGCCTGTGCAGCACTTTATATTTGCAAAGCACTTTATATTCACTCATTAGCTAATCATATACTTTCATCATTGTTGTAATCTAAAATTTATTGGGTTCTGTGTGCTTGACACTATGAAGTACACATTATTACTATTAATAATGCTATTTATTAAGTATCAAGCTTGGCCCTAGCCACTGTCCAAAATTAGTTTATAAAGATTCTCTATATGTTGGTTTAGAAAGTTGAGTTGTAGCACCATTCACCTGAAAAGATAAAAAAGTAAAAGAATAAAAGAGGAAGAAGAGGAGATGCTAATTGGACATTTTCTTTGTATAGAGATTTGTAATCCACTGTCCTGGCTGTACCTTGGTTATATTCCAAGATCTCTCCGTAGCCTGGTTGATGAACAGAATCTTTCAATGGAGGTGTCTGACAGAGGAAGAAGGAAGCCTGCTGGGCCATGCTTCCACAATAAATATTAAAACAATCAGTCAGTCCCCAGTAGCAATTCTTACTTAGCATAAAGTATACCAACATGGTAAATGTTTTCTTCTCTGTTCAACAGTCTTAAGTGCTGTTTGTTACCAAACTGCTGGTTTTCTTTTCTTTGAAGGGGGCATGGTGGAGGGGATAAAAAGAATAGGTTTTTTAATCAAAATAGAGATTGTCTTTTTGAAAGTATAATGAAGCTTGCCAGAAGAAATACAGTAAATAAACTGGAGCAGTGCCTCAGCAAGGATGAGAATCTTGTAGCTATTTAGCTTCTAGAAACTCTTCTATCAAACAAGAGCCTCTTTCCCTTCATTCTTGAATTCATGTTTGCAAATGGCTATGTATAGCCAGTTTCCTCTCCTGTATTTGTTAATGTTGATAATGTTCACACATTTGAAGGTTTCATTGTTGCCAGGAGGAGCTTAATATAGGCATTTGATGTCATTACCTTCAGACGGTCACAGACGGCAGATTTTGCGGGAAGCTGGTTTCTGATAAATCAGATAACATTTTTGAAATGTGAAAAACTAGGCCATGTTTCGTTCATTATTCTAGCTGTGTGACTTACAGGAATGATTTATTACCAATTTATCACCACTTCTTAGGAGCTAGGCTCATATTTCCCTCCTGAAGAGAGCTGGGATGTTAGTATTCCCCTACAGTAAAATTTTTAATATGGCAAGTAGTCATCGCCATAGATTACTGCTCCTGCTATCTAATTACTGAGGGAAGCAGTTTGTGTCTGTAAAAATGTATGTCTTCATTTTTGGTAGATGACCTCCACCAATATTTATTTAACACTGTATTAAAGAGTGTGTTATCTCATTTAGTTACCATCTGAGAATTTTTTTTAAAATAAGCTTTCACTGCATAATATACATAATATCAGATCTTTATAGAATCTTTTTTGGAGATTCTTAAAATTTTAGAACAATTTGAGTGAGACAATTTATTTAAATTTCCGGTGGAGAATGTTGTGGCCATGCCCTGTGGCATAAAACCTTGAAGGTAAAGTGTATTTATTTGGTTTTGACTGAGATTATTCCTTCGGCTCATGCAGGTATCTCTAATGCTATACTGATTTCATTTCCTTTGGATATATACCCAGAAATAGGATTTCTGGATCACACAGGTCAGTTTTTAGTTTTTTGAGAAGCTTCCAAGCTGTTGTCCACAGTGGATGTACTAGTTTACATTCATACCAGCAGTGTATGCGATCTCTTTTTTCTCCTTTTCGTCACTAGCATATGTTACTTTTTGCTTTTTTGAAAGTGGACATTCTGACTGGGATGGGGTGATAGCACACTGGGTTTTTGATTTGCATTTTCCTCATGGCTAGTACTGGTGAACATTTTCCAGTGTAATTGTTGACCATTTGTGTGTCTTCCTTTTTATCTTCTCCCTCTGTGGCACTAGGGACTGAACCTAGGGCTTTTATACTGAGCTACATCCCCAGACCCACTCCCCTTTTAATTTCTTTTAGACTGTTTCTCACAAAAGCTTGCTAAGTTGCCCAGGCTGGGCTTGAACTTTCAGTCCTCCTATGATATCCTCCCACAGGGCGAAGATGACAGTGGTGGGTACTGTCACACACAGCTTTCATGTCTTCTTTTTAAGCAATGTCTACTCAGACGCTTTCCTGCATTTTTAAATTATATTACTTGGTTTTTGTGGTTGAGTTTGTCTAGCTTCTTGTATATTCTGGTGGTAGAATTTACTGATGTTATTAAAAGCACTCTGCCTAGGCTACTGTCTCCCTGGAAATAGGAAATTTTGTCTCCTTTAATCCATCTTGTAGCCCTAGTATCCAGCATATGATAGGCAATAGAAATTTGTTGAAGGATTTATTAGCTGGATTGCTAAAGGTCCCTTTATGAGGCATTACAGCTTATTTAAATATTTGCTACCTGGGATGGCTTATTAAAAGTCTAGTATTATATCTGATCTAATGGTCAGCTATTTTACAATACTAGCTAGAAGACTTTTAAAGCTATCTCTCAAATATTTTATTTCATTTAAACATGGATATTCATGTATGTAGTTTCAAATCTCTGAGATATGGGCAGCATGATTCACCTATTTGGTATCCCAGTGAACTACATAATTTCCTGTTTGGAATGAGAACTCAAAAAGCACTAATTATAGAACCTCATATTTTTGAGACTTACATCCCCCTCATCTGTTACAGTTGTCCCACTTTTATTTTACAGCCATTTTAACACCATTCTTCTTTTAAACCTTTCTTAAATGTACAAGTGTTTCCATCAACACATGTTCTTTGTGTACTCGTGTTTCAATGATTAGCACAATTTTTAGCGCAGTGCATGATTGAAATATCAGACACCACCAGTGTAAGCTAGATCTGGGGACAAAGCAGAGTAGGGTGAAGAGTACAAGTGTGTTGGTAGCCCACAGTCACTCACTGGGATTGACCTTGTATGGGTGAGTGAACAGTTAATTAAGAGAGCTTCTGTGAGATGCATTGCTCTTCTTAGCAGAGGCTTTGTGTTTATGCTTGTAGAGATGGTGTGAAAATCAGTGGAGATCCAGTCTAAAATGATACCTGCCATATGCAGTCTTACCTGCCAACATTTAGCCCTGTCTTCCAGCTGGTGGCTTTCCAATTGTTTAGGACACCAGGAGACTTCTGATAGGAGGACTGCTTCCGAAGTTGATGGTCCTAGGGGAATGAGAAAAGACAGATGTGATAATGTCTTTCACAGGAGTATTTTGAAGCATATTTTAGGTGTGTTTCATTGCAAAGTATGTGAACTGTCTGTATCCTCAGTAGGGCTCTGTGAAATTCTTTTTTTCCTCTTGATATGTGCGAGACAGTGAGTCTCAGGACCCTGTGAGGCCTTGCTGGTGTGACACAGGCTTCATTCAACTCCCCATCTTGTGCCCTCAGGGGAATCAGTGGAAACAAAGTTTATCATTCCTCTAATATATTAAAATTTTTTCTTGATTAACTTCACTGTGGAATTGGCTAGAGTTGTTATCTGCTAATCAAAATGGTTTAAATAAAAAATAAAAAGCCCAAACCTTGAATCGTTTCTCATTCTCTGGCTCTGGGGTTGGGAATTAGCTGATCCTTTTAGGCCTGGTTTGTGACATGAAGCTGTCAAGATGGCGCTTCCTGTTAATTACTTTTTATTGTATTTAAGACACTTAAATAACTCTTCTTGTGATTTAGTCTTCTATGTAATTAGCTGCAGTGATTAAAATCTCATTCTTTCATTCTTGCCAGAGCCTTCTTGAAGAGTGAGATTTTTCTGGGGTGACCTTTCCCTGGGCTGGACTTTACAATTACTTCAAACTCCAATTTGGCAAACCCACATAATCTATTAACTCACTGCTCATGTCTTCTGCGTATCACTTTTTCAAAGAAAGGTGTTAGAAGAACATTTGTTAACACTTAGAAAAAGACTCCTACAAAATGTAAGAAGAGTCAGGCTTACCATTTTCCTCACCCTCATCCCTGAAAAACTCTCAAATACCCAGAAGACACAGTGTCACCAAATCATTTCCCCATTCTCTCTCATTTCATAGTGGTAGGAAAAAATAGACATGGCTCATTTGGAACAAGTTAAACAATGGCACAGAGATGGAACTATGGAAGCATAATAATTGGAAAAAAAATGTGTGTCTATATTCTATACAAGACATTTTTTTTTTTTTAAACCAAGAGTTGAACTTAGGACCTTGTGCTTGCCAGACAGGGGCTATACTGCTGAGCTGTATCCCCAGCATGATCACATGTTTTTTAGAGAGGTGATTTGTTTTTTGTAAGTTTCAAACTGTGAGTTTATGACGTTTTACTCATGCCTACCTGTGTTGCCCTATCTTGAACTATGCAGAGCCACTGCCACTAGTCTTGATGCCTGAGTATGAGGCCTTCATTGTGGGGCCTGGGCCATCTGAGAGGACACCTTTGCTCTAGTGTTTATTGTCTAGCAGATTCAACACCGTCTTTATGTACTTCTTTGGATTCTTCACAGGTAGAGGTTGACTTTATTAGGTTAGCTATATTTATATGAAACAGACTTCTGAACTTGGAAGGAAAAAGGCTTCCTTTGCTTTTACTCTTTTTCTTTGGTTCAGATTTCCCAGAGCACTACCCACCACCCCAGCTGTTTCATTAGTAACTGAAGCACTTGGTTAGATCTTGTCCTTACTCTGCTAAAAGAAAAATTTTTTTCTCACTAATCCTACTCTAGTTTTTCCTTCCAGTCACAATAGGAATAAGTGTCATACATCCCTAGCTTTTCTGGCTCGAGTTCCACAGCTTTGAAACTTTCTCTGTCAGCCAAATTGCAGAGTTTTCAAATCTTACAACATACTACTAACATTTCACTTTTAGGCTATATGTAGGCTGAATCTGAGTTACCTATAGAGACATCCTGGTGGTTCACTTTCCTCACATCAGGAAGAATGGTGACAGTGTGCCTCAGCCGGATGATGAGTTTTGGGTGGTAGCTAACCTCTCTGCCACCAGCATATCCCTTAGGTGTCCTTGTGTTTATTTAATCAGTATGGTGTGTTCCGGGCTTGTTGTTGATGCTGGCTTGGTTTTGGGTTTGGTTGTTTGTTTGTTTGTTTTGGCTTGGTGGTGGTGGTGGTGGTGGTGGTGGTGGTGATTTTTCCTACCTGGCTTTGAAGTAAAAAGAAGACACCAGAATGAGGGTTGGATTTTTGTTCCCACTTTAAATTACAAACAGTACCCCCCTCCCATTTAAAAGAATACCTAGATTATTTTCTAGAGGTCCTAGGTTGGTTGGTTTACGTAGTAGTGCTCCTTCTTTTACATTGAGTAGTGAAGTTAGGTCCACCCATCATTCCTGGGACACAGGAAGATCTCTGGCAGAAAGAGGTTAACAGTACTTTGAAAGGATGTAGTTGAATACCTGGGCTTATCTTCTGCTAGCTTGAGTATGGCCATCATTTGAAAAGATTTGTGCCGCAAATCATGTAAGAAGAACTTGGCTGTTGAATATGGCTCAGGATTGGAGTCAGGAAAACACTGAGTTTCAAACAAATCTGCTTTTTTCATTCAAATATTTTGTGACTGTTTATGCTGCCAGGTCTCTTACTTCCTTAAAAAGCAAAGCATTAGATTACTTGATAACCATCATCTCTGCACAGAAGTTTAATTTAGATTTTCACAAGGGCACCTGTGGATCTACAGATCAACAAAATCCTTTAC
Organism: Hydrochoerus hydrochaeris; assembly: GCA_004027455.1. Classification (NCBI taxonomy): domain Eukaryota; kingdom Metazoa; phylum Chordata; class Mammalia; order Rodentia; family Hydrochaeridae; genus Hydrochoerus; species Hydrochoerus hydrochaeris. The sequence continues at coordinate 15,146 of PVLA01004663.1, read as the reverse complement.
TGAGGTGCATGAGAGCTTTTCTTCTTCCCTTTTTTTTTTTTTTTTAATTCTGATGTTGTCACGTGACTAGTGTGCCAGACTGTGGGCGACCTGAGATGCTCCCTTTGTCAATCTCCCAAGGAGAACTATGGAAAACTGGGGAGAGAGCAAGGCTCTTCCCCAGCCCAGGGAGCTTGCCTTAATGCAGGAACATCCTGAAATGTTGAGGGGACGTCAGGAAGTGTTGAGAGGTCCTGTTTGAGAGAGTAAAATGGTGACCAGTTTAACTCCTTTGGGCTTCAAAGTAGCTCAGTGAGGGACTAGACCCAAAAATGGGACAAGCTGCTGCTGCTGCTACTACTACAACTGTCTCCTAAGAACCATTAGATTTTTTTAAAAGGAAAAGAAGAGAAAATACAAAAAGAAACAAAAAAATCATGTTTGTGCTTTGTTTTGTTTTTCCATTCAATAAGTACTTATTGAATTCCCTCAGTGCCATGCCCTAGAAATATAGCAATGAACAAAACAAAAACTGGTTCCATATGTTAGGGACCTCTTACCTGCAGTTTGTCCTTAGAATTCCTTAACAGTGGGACTGGAATCCTCAGATGTCTTCATGGGCATTCACTTGCTTGGCCATTCTCAGAACCATATTTATGAAGATTTTGCTTTAAGAACCATGTGGCTTTTTTAAATCAGGGCATATGAAAAGGACTCAAGATTTTGCCAGGGACAAAGATTTTACTATTGGGAAATAGGTTAAAATATAAATGAAAAACTAATCCATCTTATAGCTTTATTTTTAGATGGGTCAGTAACTTAACTGTCAAGAAACAAAAGTGAAATGCTCAAAAAACAGCTTACTAAAGCCTGTCTGTTCTTTTCTTCCACACAAGGGTAGTTCTTGGGTCATTGAGCATGGGAAGAGCTCTGGAATCCCAACAACCACTGCTCTTAGGCACTGTCTTGATGGCTTCCTTTCTTCGTGGCTTCCCATGGCACAGGCTTTGATGCTAACTTCCTAATAGTTTCTACTTTTCACTTCTTTGGATGTTATCCTTATAAATTAACAGTACTTTTTTTTTTTTTTTTAGTTTTTCAACTTTATACAATATCTGGTTATTTCCTGAAAAATAAATATTTTTGCAAGTTTATATTGTGGTGTCAACTCAGGAGCTCCTAGCTTTATAACATTAATTTAGTTTTACCAACAATGAACTTTTAAACATTTAGTTAATCTGATTTAGCTTTATATGCTCCCTATTCTTAAGGATAAAGAAATTAAAAGTTAAACTTTTTCTAATTCTCTTTTTTTAAAGGCTTAATTTTTCTGTTACAAAGATTTATAACATTTATTGCATTCCTCTTTTGTCACTGTAATTGTCTTCTTAGCTTTGTCCATAAATTTATCCTAAAAATTTAATTCTGCCTCCCATAGTAATTATAACTAGTGTGTTAGATATTGTAATATAATTATGTTAGACCAAGAAATATGATAGTGATTAAATCTATAGAAAAAGAAATCTTATGTCACTAAATCCTCCAAGAAGTGTTAAATTGATTTTCTCTTTTTCCTTTTTCTACCTCTTCATATACAGCTGCTACTTATTTCAAATCATCCTTTTTTTGTGGTATTTCCTTTTATGTTAGTAAAGAATCTTTATTTTTCCAGCGTAAATGATAAACTTTTGGAATTTCCACATTTGAAAATGTCTTAATTTTGGCTACATTATTGTCTCCTTATAAAATTCTTGCTTCAGAATTAATGTTTTTCCCTTAGTTCTTTGCAGCCATTGTCTTCTATTGCTTCATCAGTGCTTATAAGAAATTCAATTTGCATTTATACAACTATAGTCCCCCCTCCAATTTTTATAGCTTTTACAAGTTTCTTTTAACTCTGATTTTCTGAAATTTTACTGATTTGTTTCTAAGTATGTTTTGTTTTTTCTGTTGCATACTGAGTGGACCTTTTCATACCTTCTCAAGATTTGTTTCCCTGCTATTTTTTTGTATTTCTTTCTCTTTTGTTTATGTCCTTTTTACCTGGAAACTCTACTAGTATTCTGTCTTTTGCTTTAGCTCTTCGTAATCTTTCTGTAAAATTTTTAAAACCTCCTTTAGATGTTTGTTGTATATTCAAGATGTCATCAGTTTAATCTTGCAGATTACTTGCTTGACAAGCCAATCGTGCGTATTGTTTTAATTTTGTTCACTCCCACCTCTTGCTTATTTACTCACTTATTAGCTATAGCTTTTGTTTATTTGTTGTTTTGTTTCCAGTGATAGATTAAACCCAACCAGGTTGTTTAGTAATTGGAGTAGACTGTTGTGTTATTAAGCATTCCACAGTTGTGCCAGAGGAAAAATACCCATTTAAAGGAAAAATTTGTTTTGACTAATGGTTTCTGAGGCTTTAGCCCATAATTAGCTGAGCATTGCTTTAGGCCTGTGGTAAAGCAGAAACATAGTGGGAAGACCTGGTAAAGGAAGGCTGCTCACCTCACGACATAGCAGAGAGAAAGAGCCAGAAAGGAAGGGGCCAAGGTATAGCCCCTAACTTGCCTAACTTAACTTTCTTCACCTAGTTTCTTCCTGAGGAAGTGTCCATCATCTCCCTGTAATGACATCAAATTGTGTCCATAAATTTACTGATAAAGTTAAATCTCTTAAGGATCCAATCACTTTCTGACGAAGCTCTACCTTGAACATTGCTGCACTGGAACCAAATCTTCAAGACATGAACCTTTGAGGGATATTTCATATCTAAACCAAAACAGCATATGTTGCTCTGCAGTGACAGAAAGCTGCTTCCTCACATCTCTCTCATGAGACGAAGTATTCAGGTCCTGCCAGTGCAGGTGTCCTTGTAGGCTGCCTGAACATCTGGGCCTAGAGCAAGTAAGTCACAGACTTCACTAAAACTAATCAGGTAAAGAGGGCTTCTGTAGAGAACTTTAGTGTATTTCAGACAGGGTGCTATGACAGAGGCCGGGTGGGCTGTCATGGGCACTGCAAATCTGTATCAGTCACTCTACCTCTGCTTTTCAGCATCCATGTAAGGTTCTTCCAGAGTGACATCACCAGCTGAGCTGTCTGCCCTACCATACCACTTGTTTCTTTGAAGTGAATTATCTGCTGTGACATTAATAATTTGGGGGAATGCCATTGGTATACAGTTGAAAGTCATGTTGATAGAAAAGTGATACTCACAGGTAGTGAAACAATAAAGGATAAGCTTTCTCACATTTAAAGGGAGAGCTTAGCAAGATAGAAAATCTTAGAAAAAAATGTGGAAATCTGAAGTTGAGAAATCTACAGTAGTAACTTCCTTTCATGTAATTTGTAACAACTTTAGTAGCTTCAAGAATGTTTGCACTTTGCTGTGTGTTGTGGGTAACCTCTGTTGCAAGCTCCAAAATAGTGGATTCATGAAGAAGGCTTAACCCTGGATCAGCTTTTATGTTTTGATTTTAAAAGTTTTTATTAGAAGCAGGGTCCCCAAGCACCTCATCTAGAGGGAGTAGGAAGCTATTGTGCCAGTAGACATTTGCTGTTGTAGATATTTTTAAGGTCAGTTTTTCAAGTCCCAGGACTACAAAATTCCATGGGGTTTAGTGGTTCAACCATAACTCTGTTTCTCTCACAAGCCTTGTTAGTTTAGGTTTGTTTTGTTTGCGCGGGGGGGGGGGGGGGCAAACATCATGTTTTGTGGGCTGCACATGCAAATATGGAATAGCAGACATGCTGTATTTGCTCTGAGGAGTTTTGCCAGTGTTTGTAGGATTAAGAAGGAAGGAGGAGAGGCTGGCTGGCCTGCCCACCTCTAGTGAATGTAGTTCCTAATTAATTGCTCCACAGTGTCTGTAATGCCTAGGCAATGTGGTTTGTATTTGGAATATTGTTATTTCTTAGTGCTTGTACCCCCTTTTCTCCACTAATTTGATCCTGTCTTCTTTCTCTCTTTCAGGATTTGTACAAACTTTCTGCTCTAGTAGTAACAGTCTTTCTTCTTTTTCAGCACCAATAAGGCTGTATTCTTTTCCATTCCTGTCTTCCTCTTACTTCTGTGGGACTTTGTAAAGGATAGCATGTGGGCATAGTTCTCAGCCTGCCATTCTGACCTCCCTCAGCTTGCTTGCTTGCTTGCTTGCTTTCTTTCTTTCTTTCTTTCTTTCTTTCTTCCTATAGTGCAATTGATGTGATAAGGAGAGGGGACATTTGACACGGTTACCAATAAGCAAAACTTCTGAGTCCTTTATATATCATTTCTCAGCTCTCTTCTCTTTATAATTCCTTTGGTCAGCACAGTGAAAGTGTTAAGGGAAATAGGAATGGAGTTTTTATAGATTTTTCTATCTCCCAGTTGTGATGCTTCTTAAAAGAGATTTGCTCCAGTTCATATTGCATGATCTCTTTTTAAAAATTAATAGAAAATATAGAAACATTTTTAAAAAGGTTAAGAAATAGGGTAAATTTTCCATTATTTCTTCATGCTAATATAATAATTATTATTTAGGGAGTAGTCCTTTTTTAGGAATTTAATTTAGGGTCAGAAAAACTTGGACCTCCTTAGTCATAGTGTAAAGATAAAGTTTAAGATAAATTATTACTGGATCTTGAGAGTCTGCATATTTTTTAAATACTTTGAAAATAAATAGACCTGAGGTAAACCTCAACTCCACTATTAGTTAGTAGTGTACTCTTTTTACTTTATTAATAGCACACTTTATAGGATAATTGTGGAGATGAAATGTGATAATGCCTTTGAAATGTTAAGCATAACAATAAAATACTTAAATGAGCCCTGAGCTTCTCTATCTAGCTGGTCACCATTGACCTTATTTTAGATCTCTTCTTTCTTTGTCCTATCTCCCATTTCAACCCTATATCTCTGGCCATTTTCTTTTTTTCCTTCAGATTCTTTTCATTTGTAGATTTTCCTTGCATGTTTTATTTCATTCTCTTATTTATCATTCTGCCTAGTAATAATCCCACTATAAACAGTCAAGCCTAAACATTAACTTTGTAAGTTGCCCAAAGTTAATTTTAAAAAGTTACCTTACCTACTCAGAAGGCTGAGGCAGGAAAATGTCAAGTTCATGATTGGCCTGGGCTACATGGTGAGATATCATCTCAAAACAAAACAACTATGACAAAGACAACACAAAATACCTGCATTGGGTTGCACTTTTCATTTTGTTGTACTACTCCATTTTGACAGGTACTTTGGTTTGGATTTATCTCTTATCTCATTTTTTTAGATGTCATGATGTCTAAACTACTTCTGTTTTTCTGTTAACTATTTAATGTATATTATGTCATCTAAGGCAGTAATAATTGATAAGTGCTTGCATAAAGATAGAAGTAATGGATAGTCATGAATCATTCTTAATGTTTCAAGAAAATTCACACACCTTTACCATTCAGTAAGCATACAGTGTATTTCTTAGTAAAAATTGCTTATACCCATTCTCACACAGCTGTAATCTCAGCACTCTGGAGGCAGAGACAGGAGCATCAGGAAGTTAAAGCCCAAGTTGGACAATTTAGCAAGACTCTATCCCAAAATTTTAATAAATAACTTAATTTTTAAAGGACTAGGGATATAGCTCAGTGAAAAGGCCATTGACTCAGTCTCCAACACTGTAAAATAAAAAATAAAATTAAAACTTTATTTGCTGTCTTTCAGTTTAAGAGATGTGCAGGCTGTCTTCTTCCCCATGTCTGCTCACTCTGCTTAGTAAGCTTACTGCCTGTATGTCTGATGTGGTGACTAAAGCAGAAGACAACCCACTTAGTACTTTTTTTTTTTTTTTAAAGAGCAGAATATATTTATTGAGAGAAAGAAAGCTTCTGTCTGGGAGAGAGATAGAAGGGGTCCCAAGTGGGTTGCCAAAGACTCTGTCTTTTCTAGGGACTTTTAAACTTTATTTTTTTATTTATTTGCCTTTTTGAGACAGAGTCTTGCTCTAGGGACTTTTACATAGCAAAATCACAAGGTGAGATTGGTCCAAGATGAGGAAGATTTGGGAGCTCACAAGGCATGAGGTGGGACCGAACTATGGTCAACCAGTAAGATTAATTGTTCAGGTAAAATTGACCAATTGGGTACAAATGGGAAAGCGAGTCACAGAGCAAGCCACACCCACTTAGTACTTTCAGTACAGACGTTCTTTCAGTACAAATGTGTTTAAAACAAGGGCACCTGTGGAATTCAGAGGGATTTAGCAGATTATGGGGGACCTTGGAGATAAATATGTATGGTAGAATTTATAGATGTTTGAGAGCGTGTGCTTTGTAACAGAGCTTGTGACTGCCTAGTACATGTGCAGTTATACATGGAGCCTATTGGCTTTCGGATGCATCTGCTTACATAGAAATTGAGATTCAGCAGACCATTGCTTTAATGTGTGCTTCTATTGTGTTAAGTTGTGAATTATAAGCCATCACCTATCGGGTCATTAGCAGGAAGCTATTGTACAGTTTTTACACCTACCCTAACCCTTTGAAAAATAAAGCGGGGATCATCTTGATATGACTGCAAAAATTGCTTCTTTTTTAAAAACCAGGAAGCAACTGTGCAGTGCATTTTTTTCATACACCACTTTTTCAGATACCTCCCTCTGAAATGTTTGTGTTTCTTCATGTGTCACTTAGCACAGTCTGTGACTATGGAAACAGCAGATCATTGAGGGAGGGTTGACCACTATGTCTCTGTAGTGGCTCATTGTATTCCAAAGTAAAGAACCAAAGCAACCCCTCCCTTCCCAAAGGGAAGGGGAGAATAGGACATTTCAGAAGCCTTAATCTTTTGCTGTGCCTATCTTTGCTTATGCTAAAAGTATGAATATATTCTGATGCAGATATTCTAATGTCCAATACTTGCTGCAAATATGGACCATTCTTCCACATTTTTGTTTTTATATAGTTAGTTTTATAATCAGCATCTTCTAGAGCTTTTATCTGCAGAACTTGTATGCTTTGTTTATGCAGTCAAAATTTGAAGTAGCTGCCACATTCTAGACTGTAATAAGGTGAACATTGAACGTCGGGCTTGGTCCAGGTACTAATGGACTCTGGGGGACAGAACACTTCCCTATACTGTGGTGCCAGCTGGCTGGGTTGTGGGATGTAAACTAGAGCAAGGTAGGTAGAAGTCTTACTAGTCCCCTTTTTCTTTCCACACAAAGCAAAACTTATTTGAGCTTCCATTACCTGGAATGATTGGGCTCAGTAGAAGAGCACAGAGGTGTGCTCCTGGTGGTAGCGCCTCAGTATTTCTCTGTGCCTACTAACAGCCTTCTAGGATGTTGACGGTTCCTTGCCCTGAGCAAAGCATTGCTTGTGTGAATCAGCACATACAGAAACCATAGGGATGTGAAAGTGACCATCTGGAGCTTCTGTATCCCCATTTTGAATGTTACCAGACCTCTTAGGTTTGGCTGCTTCTGCCTACACCATCAGAGCAGATCATTCCAGATCCCATTATGTAATTTTCTGTCTTGGGGTATGTGTTTGTGTGGGCGGGTGATTTTGTTTTGTTTTTAAGTTGTGTTTAATGTCAGGCTAATAATAAACTGGGAACGTAGGCCTGGTTTTGTCATAATGGCCTCGAGCTATTTATTCCTGTTCTTCATAGAGGTGGAGAGCCACCCTCCCCCATCCAAAATGATATCTACGTTTTAGAAGGGGCTCTTGTCATCACAGCTGCCTAGGAAATGCAGCATGGCAACTGGTGGTACTGTTGTGAAGTGACAAAGATGAAGAATCCTCTCTGGTTGCTACCATTATGTGGCTTCCTACAGCCTAAATAGAATCATCAGTGGTGATTCTGCTGCAACAGTTACAAAGTTTGATCTGTTCCCTACCCATGGTTCTTAGGAGCAGGTACTTTGGAAAGGTTGGGTGTTTGGACATCTATGATTCTTGGGTTGTACTAGGATATTCTCCACTTTAAGTTCCTGAGAAGGAAATTATATTTATATTACTTGAGGTATTCTGTCTCATGTTTTTCACAAAACTTCATAGAATTACCTAGGGCATTTAAAAAGATCGTGGAACATGCTCCAAATTTAAATGCTAAAGCTCTCGTACTTAGTGTTTTAACAATACCAGTTTTTTACTTTTTGCTTTATTGGGTTCTGGCATTGTGTCATCCAGTGTGCAGCCAGGATTGCTAAGCACTGAGAAGGCAGACCAGAGGTTCCAAACCAGCCTTCTTCTCTACTGTCAGATTATGCCCAGAGAACAGATATCAGTAATTGAAGGAATAAAAACATTAATGTCTGTTTTCTCAGATTACTTTCAGTGTCTTTTTTTGTTTGTTTGTTAAAATCGGTACCAGGGATTGAACTCAAAAACGGCGCGCTTGCAAGGTAGGTGCTTATGCCACTGAGCTAAATCCCCAGCCCTACTTTCAGTGTCTTAAATGCAGCCTTGTGTAACTTAACTAATTTCTTCAGAACCAACTTTGTTTAGAAAAGCACACAGTGGCCAGCAATGTAGGGTGTGGAGAGGATGACAGTTATTTCTAACTCTGCCTCCACCTCCAGGTGTGCCTTTGGTAAGTCATTTACACTCTTTTTCCAAATCCTAAATCTGACCCTTTTAGAAAATGTCAAAGTATTAAGTTTGCTTAATGTATCTCTTCTCAGTCATTTAAAACTCCTTTAAACTTACCAAACTTCACAGAGGGAGTTTGTACTTGGTGTGTCTGAGAGCAACAGAAGCCCCCCATTTCTCTTTGGCTTTAGTGCCAAGCCATGAAACTTTTGTTTGGTAACTACAACCCCCTCCCCCCCCCCCTGCCGTCATGAAGTGAGTAGGTTTACTTGGAAGCATATGTGTTTACTAGTCTACCTAAGGCGTCTGTCTTTCATTAGTGTACTCAGACCTTTCCAAAGAGTTAGTTAACTCTTAGTGATCTCTACCAATTGACTCAGTGGCCTTGATGTTATTAGCTGCTGACATGGCCTTAGTCAAGTTGTTTACTTGAGAGAGCATTGGTATAGTACAATAGTGATGTAGTGAATCTGGACCTCCAAGGTTCCCTTTTTTTGTCTATAACTCACTGTCAAATTAATAGATTTTTGTCTTTATAGTGATGAATGTACTATTGTTTTAAAATTTCTCCCTCAACAAAAATTCAAGCAATATAAGATAATAATATTTTGTTGTTACTGTTAGTCTAACTAACCAAAAAAAATCTCCCAAGTAAAAAATTATCCTTAAATTCAAGTAAAATGTATTCATGTATCAGGCTCTCTAAACACAGTTGCGGGTTACTATAGGCTCAAGCCAATGGAGACAAACTAACATGTTTAAAGTTAATATTTTGTGTTTTGATATCTGAAGCATAACTATTTGGAAGCCTTCAATCCAAACTAATATCCTGGACTGAATTTGCTATTTTATATTGATGTCCTTCTAGATATAACCTCACTTAAAACCCTGACTGCTTTCTGTATCACCTTTTTATTTGTAAAAAGGAGCTTTCATACATAGATATAACAAACAAGCCAGGGTCATAATGTTAAGTATTTTGAATAACATTTGTGATTATAACATACATTTTTAAGAATTTTATCACCTGGTCTTGAGAGCCCTTCGAGGCATCTTTTCAGGGAGAGATATAAATCTTGTTTTTGTAATGAGTTGGCATAGAAGAGAGTGTCAAAAACAAGGAAAATCATTCCTTGGAGTCCATGGAGGATTAGTTCTAGGATGCCAGAGGATACCCAAATTCCATGTACTCAACTCCTCTTTATAAATGATGTAGTATTTGCATATGACCTACTCACAGATTCACATGTAAATATAATGTCTGGATTACTTATAGTACCTACTGTAATGGAAATGTCATATAAATAGTTGTCATTTGTGGAACAATGATGTGTTTACTGCAGAAACTTTGTTTTGTTTTGATCTGCAGTTGATGGAATCCACTGGAGTAGAACCTATAGCAGTGAGGGCTTATCTTTGAAAGCTTTTGATGTTACAGCATAGGTTGACCACCACTAACCTATAGTCACACAGAGGGCTGGTGACTGTATTCTCATTTTGGTTTGGATGTTTTGCATTGGAGTCTGTGAAGTTTGTTGTGAGTGTATCTGAAAATCATTGTGAAGACATGGCGTTTGTTTTTCTAACCAGTGCACCATCCTAGAGTGGAGCCTAAAACAAATAGAAGTCTCTGGAAGCTGTGATTTTCACATTCAGAACCCCTGGGGAAAAAGTGAAATCCACTTGCCAGAGTTTTGTTTCTCACACTGGTAGATTACATCCAGCATGACACAGTATTAACTCGAGCATTAAGGAGCTTGTTAGGGTCAAAACCTCTACCCTCCCCAGTCTGCTCTGTAGCTCCCTTCCATTTTACTTGCTTAGTAGTTTTTCTGAAGGTTGTATTTCTCAATGGCAGGTCCAAAAGCTTGAGCTAGAGAATGAATTCACTTGTGGAGTCCATCAAAGACAGGAAGTATGGAAGAGCATAATTACTCTAAAATGTATCTAGACTGAACTTGCTTCCTGAACACAAGGTTTTAACAGCCATGCACCCTCCAAATTATAAAGAACAAATAGAAGTTAAATCTAGGAAGTTATTTGCTTTTCAAATTATATGCCCTGTGGTTTTTAAGGTGATAATTGCCCATTCACAGCACAACTTATGTGTTACCCACTCTCTTTTTCCTGTAATAACAAAATTGCTGTGATAATCATCCAACCAGTTTTTTTTTTAAAATCAGGTAATTCATTTCTGAGTTGGAACTTGTTTCTTTTTAATCGGCCTTGTAATGCATTACAGACATCATTCTCGGCATTGGCTACAGCAGTGATTTAATGCTGGGTTTTTAATGACTCCTTCATTAATCGTGGTATTCTGGGATTTAGCACTCACTGGCCTTTGACCAGTGGAAATGACGAAAACTTTTATTTCATGCATATTGGAGAACACTGCTGTTGCTGGAGCCATGAATCTTGCCTCTGCAATGGCATGCATGATTGAGAGTGCTGCGGATGGATGTGTGCTCTCCTGGGCCATGCTCTGCTGCTGAGGAGGTGACCATGATATCTCTATCAGCTCAGGATGACCTCTTCTTAGAACAGTTAGCTGAGAAACAGGAATCTGTACTGACCAGCCTCATCACTGGAGGTATGAAGTCAGAGTTCAAATCTTCACCTGTTTCCTAAAAGATGTTTCCTTTGGGAACACAGCATAACATTTGACCTTTGAGTTTTTTCCTCCTCTGTGTTAATAGAATTTTACAGTAGGCAGGCATCTTTAAAATTATCTATTCTGCCTGATTCATTTTGTACATGGCCAATGAACCCAGCAGGATTGACACAACTAAATCAGTGTTAATAATAATGAAAATTAACAACAACAGTGTTTACCACCAGCACATATAAAGGCTTCCTATGTGCCCAGAGGGACCCAAATATAGTTATTCACTTTTCCCTTGCAGAAGCTTCAGGAGGTAATACTGCACAGCAAGTCTAGTGCTCCGTACAGCTTTTCTCTGGACCTCCCACTGCTGCTAAAAGCAGAGATGACAGTGTCTGTTGCTCTCCTTCCTCCTAATGGAAGCATCGTGAGCATTCTTTGAAAGAGAGGGGCCAGTTATTTACCATAGAGGCTTGTGGCCAGAGTGTTAATACCCTGAATAAATGCCAAGTTCTTTTTCCCCCTCACAAATTATTGCTCAGGAGAGATGAAGTCACCTTATGCCAAGTCTCCTCACAGAGGCTGTCATGTTGCAGAGTGCTTGTTCAGTTGCTTCCTTCTGAACACGTGAATTTGCCCGAGACAGTGGTACCATGTGCAGGTCATGTTCAGAATCCATAAACACAAACTAAATGTTTTTTACACAAATGCAGTTATTCCTGTGAGTATGACCCCCTAATTTCAAATGTTGTATATTTTGGGAAGTGATCTTTTAAGTCACCTTAAAATCAGTGCGATTAAGGTAGTGATTAGCAGACCTTTTCCATAGGATCAATAGTAAATATTTTCAGTTTTGAGATTTATGTGGTCCCAGTGCACCTCTTCAACTCTGCCATAAACAATATACAAACAACTGGATATAGCTATGTCCCAGGAAAACTCATTACAAAAACAGGCAATGAGTTTGCCACCTCTTGTTCTAGGGACTTTGGTTGTAAAGATGTGGATATACTACCTGTAGAACACATGATTAAGATTTTCGGATGAAGAAGATGAAAGAAACCACTCTCCAAAAGTAGCTCTAATTATGATGCGTACTTTTGTGTCAGCAATATAAAGTTTTGCTTGAGTAAAATTTTTCTGACATGTAATGGTTTAGACAAAAAATGCTTTTATGGAGTAACAGATATTATAAATGTTTGTTTTCACTTACATGCAAAGTTGTATTTCAAGAAAAACAGGGAACTTCTCCTAGAAAGGGTTTTAGGCAATCTGTTTTTGCTGTGTATGCAAGTACATTTTTTTGTAATTTTTCTCTTGACACCTGCCAAAACCTCAGTTTATAAAGATTTGACTGGTTTGGGAAATTGTTTAGAGTACAGTCTGATGGCTCTTCACTTCTCTGTGCTGTCTCTAGACTGGCCACAGGTTAACTACTTCCTGTGCTTAGTGATTTCAACTATCATCCTGTTGGTTGTGCCCTGTTGGTTATTTGGTCCCATGCACATGCCTTTGCTTTTCTGGGTGTCTCTTTCTCAGTCTTTGTTAATACTACCTGGCCTTGCTATCTGGAACACTGAAGCAACAGTAAAGTCTCTTCCATTAGAATTGTGTTGTTTTGTTAAAGAAACCGCCTGTTTAATTTTCTGATTCCTTTCGTCTTTTTTTTGTCACTCAGCAGTTCAGTACTGACTTTTTTCTTGGTTTTATCCTATCAGAATCCTCAACTTGATCTAGTACTGCCTTGTGTAGTGAGTTTTGCTGATCTACTAGAGAGCAAATTCCTTTTCAGATGCATCTGGAATAACAGCTGTATTCTTACTCCTAGATAAAATGGGTCAGGAAAGCTTTGTTTTGGCAAAACACCTGGACTGAAGAAATTCCAAACTAAGATTAGTAACCACTGGAATGGGACAGCCAGTTTTTATGGATTGAGGGTAGATGCTGTGAATGAGGACACCAGTGAACTGGCAATGCAAAAGTACCATTTGTATTTGTTAAATGCCAGAGATTAAACAATCCATCATTATGCTAATTCTAGGTAACAGATGGTGAAGAGTTATGCATCTCAACCACAGTATTTACCATAGGGGAAATGAGCTTGCCCCCCAGATCAGTAGGCAGACAGGAATTCCCCTGAGAGAGAAATACCACTGGTGGCTACAAAAGTTTGTCCCTTTGAAGATTCCACACATACCCTGGGTTCTTAAATTCCTCATTTGTCTAAATATTCTTGGCCATAGCCCTTTATGTTATAGGAGCTTTTTCCTCCTGTCTATAAAGAATTTGAGGTGGTTTCTCTCTATTTGGATAGTTTAAGAAGATCAAGATTGGAAACAGGTTAGGTAAATGTTGGCAAAGCATTACTGAATTTGTTTTTCTGCAAAGAAAGATACCTCACAGGTACCACAAACACTGACTTTCAGTCTTAAAAAATGAATTTAAAAGGTAAAATGAGAAACAGGAATATGCTCTTTCTTTTGCTTCAGGTACAAGATTTTTAAGAAATAAGGCCCTTTGGCTTCACATTGCTAAGGGTCAAGTCTTGATCCTCCCTGTTTTTTTCCTCTGTAAATTATTTTCCTTGAGTATTTTGTTAAATCATGGGTTCAGTTGTTTTCTGTATGCTGATTATCAACTTTTTACTGTTCTTTATCTCTGCTCACAATGTACCACATACCAATTTTTTATTTCTAGTCCTATGCCTACTCTCATCCCTTTAAGACAATAGGCTTAATGCTAATGCTGATAAAAAAATGGTTTCAAACTCAAGTGTGCTCCAGAATCACCTGTGTAGCATATTAATATTAATATGTATTCCAGGCAATGGGCTGAACCTAATTTTTATAGTACTTATGAATTAAAGTCACCTACTGACAATTGATTATGCTCTTCTTAAGATTAGTCAGTGACAAGTTGAGGTTGGCAAGAAGCCAAGAATCTAGACCAGAGTCCTTTGGAATAATTATCTGTATTGGTTGTACAGTTACCAGAATTGATTGCTGTTTATTCAGGGAATATTTCCAGATGTGCTTTAAATAAGCATGGCCACTCACATTGAATGATTTGGTAAGTTTGATTATAGAGTCCTATAAGCATTTTAATTTGAGAAACCTAAAAGCTAGAGTTTACCTATCTATAGCTTTAGTTTCCTCCAGGAACTAAATCCTATCTTGGGGTCAGTTTTTATTTTGAAGTTGGTGGGTTAGTGATTATGTAGTGAAAGTTTGCCTTACCAGTTTTTCCTACTGTTGCCATCATCTACTCCATTACTCAACCATGCAGTAGCCCCCTGGATATGACTTTTTCTAATTGTAGGCTTACTCCTCTCAGGTCTTCCTGCCTCATGCTGCTGGATTCATTTCCTATAAATGCTATTTTCACTACAACAGTCACTTCAGACTTTCACAACTGTCTTCAGTTAAGCCCCTTGCTCAATTTTATTTCCTCTCACTATCCGCAATCTTTTCTTTTATTCTATAGAGAAAATGCAGGCTAGTAACAAATGTATCTTTAACTTGTTCAGCTGGGTCTTGGTTACTTTTTTCCTGTTGCTGGGACAAAATACCCACACCCAAAATTAAGGAAGGAAAGATTTATTTAGCTCACAGTTTAGGTTTCAGTCCATAATCAGCTGGCTCCAAGGCAGGGTAGCATGGCACAGGGCAATACTTAAAGGTAGCAGAAGACAGCAAGAGCAAAAGTGAAGAGAGCAAGCCTCTCTTCCTCCTCCTGCTTTATATTGTAAGCCAGGGTAGCCTCCTACATCTCAGTGCCATTTACAAAGTATGGGGTGGGGGGGTCACTGGCCCCACTGCTAAGTCCCTTAGTTAAACTTTAAACTTTTCAAGTTGACACAATGTATCAACTATTATAAACTCTAAATTTACCTTTATCATGCTGGCTTTCTTGCCTTCCTTCAAACTAACTTTTTAAATTTACTTGTCTGGATTCTGGTTCTTTTGATTTCCAGGAGATACAGGGCCATTACTTGCCCTGTTTC